>MU225173.1:529798-556970 GCA_018584345.1 Thuja plicata | reverse complement strand
AGTTAATATAAATTAGTGATAAAAATCACCTAGGATATTAAATTGATTTGAAGAATTATGCCAAGTAGTAACAGGGTCATTTGGACATAATCGAGGGTATGATCACACTTAGGGAAAATAGGGTCCAAGGTTAGAACATACCAAATTTAGGTGGTTACAAAGGGGGCCATTAATATATGATTATCTTGTTGTGTAACTATGCAGTGGATAGCAACAAGAATTTCATTAAGCTATTCTTGGGATGGGGAAGGGGCTTGGGCAGGGGCAAGCAGATTTTTGTAGAAGCTTACTCCTTTATGTTGGATTTATTGAGCATTTTTTAAGATCTTCCCCGATGAGATTTCAGTTATAGAAAAACTTGTGTTGGCTGCTCTTTTCTAATTAGCTAAAGCAAGGCAAATTTTAGTATTCTTGCCTCCTTCTCTAAGCCACAATTCCCATGATTTCTATCTCCAATATTCTTCCTCCCGAGAACACAGCTCTTCCCATTCCTATTGGAGTTCTCTCTATGTGTTGTATGTTTCATTATCCATGCCATCTTGTATATTATGCTCATGTAATTGTGAAAATTGTTGCTTGACCAAGTCTTTTTGCTGAAATATGTTTTTAAACACTACTTCATTCCATTTTTTGATGCAGCTTTTGACATGTTTAAGCTTAATTGCCAGCTGGTGCATTTCAGTTCCCACCACATACGGTGAGCTCACCCACCATTTTTTAATCAAAGGCAGAAAATGTGGGTGCCTAAGCCACATTTTTTCAAATTTGAATGATGGTTTATGACTATTTGGAACTCTTGCATTGTCTATGGATAGCATTATTGGGAACTGATCTGATCCTGGTAATGAGAGGATGTCCAATTGGAAGTGAAATTTTTTGAGCTTCCATTCTTGTGATACTAAGAACCTATCCAATTGGCTAGCAATTTGTGCAAAATTTGCTCTCTTGTTTGTCCATGTAAATGAACCGTAAGATGGAACCACATCCATCAGATTATTGTCTGATAACAATGAAGAGAAGTCTTGTATGGTTCTTAGAGGAGGACATATACCACTAGTTTTTCGATCATGTTAAGGATAGCATTAAAATCTCCTCCAAGTATTACATTTTGATCACTGTGATTCTGAATTTGAAATGTTAAACGGTTCCATAACTTTTTCTTATCTTGTGTAGATGTAGGACCATAGATATTAAACAAGATTAATGAAAAATCAAAGTTGGTCACTTCTACTATTTTCCAATGATTGGCCTGCCTGATCTTTGTAATATTGATAGTCTTGGAGTTCCATAAGATAGCTAAACCTCCAGAAGCCCCAATTCCTTGTTGGTGGAGGGACAACCAAGGTGCCCAATTTCCTAAATTTTTATCAAAATTTTCTTGGGACAACTTTGTTTCCTGAAGAAGAACTATATCAGCATGTATAGAATCAATCTATTGTTTGATTCTATTTCTTTTCTCAGAGGCATTAATGCCTCTGGCATTCCATGATGCAATTCTCATTGTAGACAAGGAGAACCACTCGTCCTCCTTGTCAATATCTTGATGGAAACAAATTTATCGTCTAATGTGGATTGGATACCTACTGCTATCTCTTCCTTTATTTTAGAGCTTTTTGGCTTTCGCCCTCTTGATCTTCGAGTCTTTAAGGCCTCGGCACATTGTGAAGGGGATTGTTCAATTGAGAGAATGCATTGTCTGTAGGAGCCATTTAGTGTGTCAGAAGTTTCAATATCTTGAGGCATATTATATATATGCTTGGCCTCTTCAAGTGAGGAAACCCTGACCGTATCTTGAACCGTCATCTACATTAGATTTGTTGCCTCTGGATAAAGGCATGCATCATCCAGGCTTTGGCTATTCATTGGACAGAGAAACTTAGGAAGCTCAGTGACTAGATGGTACTCTGCAAAGTCTAAGGGTGCCTCTTCAGTGTGCTCCTGTCCCCTATGTATGATGGGATATTTAAGTTCCAACGGGAACTCTTGAAATAGCTAATTGTCATTAATAGAGCCATCATTTGCAACATATAATGGCAATTCCATTAGATCTGAATCTTCAAGAAATACCTCTTTAATGTCATCTGAACTTGATATTTCTCCCTCTACGAATTTTCCAGAACTCTCACAACCCATGTCTAAGATCGTGCCTCCAGATGATATCATGTCTTGTTCCTCTGCTTGTATCCCATTAGTAAGAGCGAGGATAAGTGGGGATTCGCATAATATTAATTGTTGCACAATTTCATCGACATATGATGCATTCGATGCAGGGGGATCAAATTCCAGTATCCCTTGAATACTGCTATTATAATGGTATTCCCAGTTTAGAAAGGCTAGGCAGAAGAAAATGTGGTGAATCATTACAGAAATTCTTACTTGCATATTTTGCTCCGGACATAGTGCTTGTGTATCTACGTTTACTTGGACCTCATTTATAGTTTGCAGTTTCTCTTGAGAACTATGTTTCATCATCCTGGTGTGTTTTGCACATGTCGATGGGTCAGAGCTATGATCCGCACATATATTAATGTTACTTATTTGTTCCTTCTGGCATTCGGTGTTTAAGTGTCCAAGTCTATGCTGGTATCAATGGGTTGTGACTGGGTCATTTACCACAATGTTCTGAACCCACTCCCCCCATTTTGATATAATTGCAATCTTCTATTTAAAGGTTTTCTGAGTGTCCATTAAGATGCAGATTCTTACATCACGGTGAGGAGCCTCGAAAGGGATAAGCTCATGTCGAAGGAAGACCCCCACATTATTCGCTATGAATTCTAAGATCTTTGGCTCTATGTATTCTAATGGCAACAGAGGGAAGGAGATCTAGTATGGGAAAAAATGGGCAACATTGGGCTCTGGTTTAAAATTAGAAACCCAGGGCATCGTGAAAAGACCCAATCCCTTAAAGAACCAATCTTTATGTTTATTGACCAGATCTCTATCACTTTTAGAATGAAAAATGGCAACAAAAAATTGATTTACAAAATATTTCTTTTAACCCTTGGAGCGACTGCATTGCCCAATCCTTAATAACTGAATATGACAAAGTATTGGAGGAAAACTTACCTATGAGTGCCAAATGTTGTAGTGTACCAATAGGTATTTGCAACAGTTTTTTTGGTAGAGTGATCGAATCCATTCTGGGATCTGAATGTACTAGATCTTGTTAATTCTTCTTTTGCCAGACTTGCTTAGATTTGTTTGGAATGAAGGGGGCTTGGACTGATCGATCTATCATGAGTGGTGGAGGATTGGCTGTTGCAGACAAATCTTGTTTACTCTTGGTGATGTCTTCCCTCGCACCTGATGGAGATTCTGGAGGGGTACCTTCACAGATGTCAAAAATGGGCTGCTTATCTTTAAGTAGAGATCTAGTCTTGTGTCGAGCCCTTTGTTTTCCTAGAGGAAAGGGTTTCTATGTTTGAAATTTTGGAAAGAAATTTTCCCGCTCAAAACCCTTTCTCAGATTTTGAGAAACTTTAGCATAGGGTTGATTGGGTTGAGCGGCCATTGATGAAGTCTCTCCAATTTCAAGCGTCTGGAAGCCCTCGTGATGCTTTCTGTTGGAAAAGTGAAATCAGGGGTTTACGAAAAATGGCTTAGCCAGCTAGACTATGGCTTTACCGTGAAAGATAGCTCTAGCGTTGTTGTCGGCCACATTTTTCTCTGCAAATGTGGCCTTTGTAAAACCCTCAAACTACAAAGATGGGTTGGGCTGTATTTTCCTTGCAGGTTGTACTATAGGTGTTCATCGAAAAAAGTTTTTAAACACATTAGATAAGTCAGACTGAAACCTGCCGGTTGATGCTTACCTTGTACAAGAAATTCTTGACAGCCATGATGACGTTGGTGTTTTTGTTGTGGTCGTTGATGTTGGTACTGCTGTTGTTGGTGTTGTCATTCATGGTGTTGTTGCTGCATCTGCTGAAATCGCAGTGCTGCCATTTTCCACTTTACCCTCTCTCGTTTGAAATATTAATTTACTCATTTCAATTGCAAGCTTAATTATTTTAAGGTTCAGGTTTTAATGTTTAGGATTAGGTTTTTAGGGTTAAGGAATAGGGTGGGTTTTAAGGTTTAAGGGGTTAGGATTACAATTTAGGTTTTTTTAATATTTTAGGTTTTATGTTATGGTTTAGGGTTTATGGTTAGGGTATAAGTTAGTGGTTTAGGGTTAGGGTTGAATATTTAGGGTTTCATTTAGTATTTAGGGTTTCTTTTTAGGGTTTAGGGTTTTACGATCTTAGGGTAGGTAAGGTTTTAATATTTTAGGGTTCACGTTTAGAGTTACGACTAAGGGTCTTAAGGTTTTAGGGTTAGGTTAGAATTTTTAGGTTTTAGGGTTTGGGTTTTAGGGGTTGGGTTTAGGGTTAGACTAGGCTTAGGATTAGGGTTTTTTAGGCTAGGGTTAGGATTAGGGCCTTTATGGTTTAGGGTTTTAGTGAATTTTAGGGTTTGATTTAGGGTTTAGTGTTTTAGTGGATTTTAGCAGTTTAAGGACTTTATGGCTTAGGTTTATATTATGGTTAGGTAAGTTTAGGGTGGGGTTATGTAAGGGTTATTAGATTAGGGTTTATTAATAAGGTTGATTTTATGTTTAAGGTAGGTTTAGATTAGGGTTTTCATTTTAGGGGTTAGGTTAAGGTTTTAGGGTTTAGGGTTTTAGGATTAGGTTACTAGGATTTAGGGTTAGGGTTGAGTTTATGTTTGTTTAGGATTTTGAGTTTTAGGGGTAGGGTAGGGTTAGGTTAGACTAGGTAAGGGTTAGATTAATGTTGATTTTATGTTTAGGTTAGGGTTTGGGTTTGGGTTTTAGGGTATAGGTTTAGGGTTTATGGTTTACAATTTTAGGGTTAGGGTTTAAGGTTGGGTTAGGTTTAGGTTTGGGTTTTATGGGTTAAGGTTAAGTTAGGGTTAGGTTAGGTTTAGGGAAGGGTTAGGCTGATGGCCTATCTAGATCCGTGGCTGACAACTCTCAGCTCTAATTTCTTGAATTTTTTTTTGGGATGGGAGATGGGATCAAAGCACAATCTCTTCTCTCTAGGGGTCCTCAAGGTGGGTCCCTTTAGATAGATAGATATATGGCGGCTATATAGAGTTTATTAGTCGAGCCAACACCTGGGGTTAGGTTTGGGTTTTAGGGGTAGGGTAGGGTTTAGGATAGGGTTAGGTTAGGTTAGGGTTTTAGGGTTAGGTTAGGTTAGGTAAGGGTTAGATTAAAGTTAGGGTTAAGGTTGAGTTTACATTTAGATTAGGGTTTAGGGTGTTAGGTTAGGTTAGGGTTATTTTTAAGGTTTAGGGTTTTAGGTTTATGGTTTAGGTTTTGAATTTTAGGGTCTAGGGTGTTGGGTTCGGTTAGGGTTCTGTTGGTGAACAGATTTGTCTTTGAAGAAAATGATTACAAATTGACCCCAAAATGCCCAAATAAGAAGACTCAACCAACACCAACAGTTGGGTCACTTCGCCATGAAGAACGTAAGTGCCCTCTGAATTAACCGGGTATAGCTCCCCGTGTAAGATTTACAATGTATAAGAACTGTTTTGCACTTTTTCCAGAAAGTGCATAAGGTTCTCTCACGTACTCTTAGGTAGTGAGGTGAAGGTATTTAATATTGATCTCAAGAAGGATGAAAAACACAAAGTCTTTTCATCAAAAGAAAACTGAAATCAATCAAAGAATATAAAATAACTACTATCTCAAAGTACTTCTTCCAATGAACAATATGAGATTCGAGAAGACAGCAATAGATATCACATAGGATCAACCATATGTTCACAAAGTAACCATGATTAATCTGCTCCAAACTCAAAGTTTTGAAACACGATATATATATATATATATATATATTCAAAAACTTCCTTTAGCACACAGTCATCTGAAAGATTTTTCATACATACTATATCTATCTACTGCTACTTCAGTCTCAAACAAAATATGACTCTAATCACTAAAGACTAACCCCCCTTACAGCACAAAGTCTGCAGAGAAATACAATCTTCCCCCTCTCACTGTATTCACAGTCCCCAATCTTACTGTAGCTCAAAGTCTCCCTGCAAAATTTAGAAAACTGGAACCCTGTTTCTTCTTTTGTGAGCATATTTATTTTCCTTTCGAACACTTCCCCTTTTCAGTTATGAAAACTGATTCTTGATTTTACTTCTCATCCCCAATACACTGACTCCATGTCGGGACCATAATGTTCATTACCTTATAAATACTAATTAAAGTATTTGAAATATCTTCAGGGATGAAACTTAGTTGATTTTAAAATAGATATCACAAATCTATATACTATCAAAGTAATTTTCATTTGCTGACACCTGTTACTATCATGCCGAGTTATCATTAAAACTTGGCCTTATCATTTCCACATATGTTTCCACTTGGACCTCATTAGGAAACTCTCATTTATCGGTGACATTAACTGTATTGTACTTAGGACTTGTGTGTATCCTCAATTTATTGTTTGCACAGTTATGCGGGTGGGCAACTTGTCTTGGCCATTTATCATGCCTGAATTATCATATTCTCATTCTCCTTGACCCCTTAGTTGATGGACCATGGGCTGTGATAGTCGACAAGGACACAAAGATCACTATATGGGATATAGTTATTGTCGTTCGTCATGACCGTTTGACATTTCATCAAACAGTTTGGAGTCATCTTCTGTGTTATTCCTCAGTAAATCAGGCCACATTTTCCTCATAAATCGGCATGTATGGACTATCCTCTCTGAATCCATGGCACATGCACTTCGACACAAGTTTATACACGTTCTCCATGTCGCACTAAGATTGGGGATTCGGTGGTCTACACTGATATGATAATTTCAGTGAATGGTTTATACAAGTCCATGCCTCCTCTGCATCGATCTCCAAGATCCTTGGCCCCCCACACCAAACAGAGTGCCCATTTTGAAAGTTCAGGTTTGAGGATAGCCCTGTTTACAACTAAGCATGATTTTCATGTTGGGACCCGTCCATCGAAATCTATGCACTGATAACTTGAATTTTTGCACTCGGGCAACCATGACTTCAACTACCCAAGGCCTTTGCATGCCATGTATGCGAATTGGCATTTCCTTGTGTTTCTTTGTCCCTGCACAAGAGATTTAAGATTATGGATTAGCTCGGCATCGGCTCCCATATTCATATGACTACATTCATCCACATGTCCGAGAGCTCCAATTTGGGCACCAAATCATAAAGAAGATTTCGGTTCTTGTAATAGTTTCAAGATCATCTGATAGTGTATTGGGTTTTGATGAACCGATCTAACACATGTCGGTCGATTGATTCAACCCACTGATTCATTATGCCCGAGATAAATCTTTGTTTGGTGCCAAGCTTCACACACATCCGAAGTGCTCATTGTAATGCCATACATGTACTATTTAGTAAGTAATTACTTGGAAATTTCCGCCGGTGAACTATGTTAATCTGTCAAATGATTTGCATGCATGTTCTCTCTAATATATATCAGCTCAATGAGTTCAATTTCTGGCTTGTCAGAGTTATTTTGAATTCTCACAGAGAGAAGAAAATTACCTGTCAACTCAGAGCGACACTATACATTGATCCTGAAGTTTGTATTTTCCACCTTTCAGGTGTCAACCTATACATATCTCTTCATCAACACCGAGCCTACTATGAAACATGGACTGTCATCGCGGAGAATCTAAACTAAACTCCTGTTCATTAGATTGAACAAGCTTTACAAAGTCCCTGATTACAGTGTGGTTCTCAATGCTCCCTGTAGTCAAACAAGCATATATGCTGACAAGACACAGAGGTAATTCTACATGCATTTGGTCCAGTTTGCCACAAAACCTTAAAAGTGCATGTGCACTATTCTTCATCATTTATTGAACATTTTTTGGACTTACAAACTTATTCACCATCTGGAGTCGGATAACAGTGAGGTCATATGGATTGGTTTTTCTGCCCTCAAAACGGTTACCATAGGATCACAAGTAGTACACATATAAGTAGAAAACCAAATGTAAATTCCCTCTGATGGTGATTTGAATACCTATGAAAGTGATGGTGTTGTTTAGCACTTGATTTTATGACCAGTTTCCGTGATCTATGCTTGGAATAAGAAGCAGAAGCTTCATTTAGAATTCTAGATGGCATGTTTGAACATAGTCTCCCTAGACCTATAGTCTCTGTAATTTATATAGTGGTGTTAATGAATGTCAGCTCTAGCATATAAGTCTACACAAATATGGTGTCGTGGCTTTGTGTTGGTAGTTCATTTTAACAATTTAACTTTCAGACACGAGTCTGAGACATAGGAAATATTCAACATCCTTTTTCTTTATATCTTTTATCACCAATTGCCTGTCATGAGAAAATGGGCTCAGGAGTCCTTTTAGTGGCACATTCGGAGTCATCACCCACCTTCTTGACAATACCCTTCTTTCATATTTGGATGAACAATTCTGATTGGTGTATTTATATTCTGAATCAGCAATCTGATCTAGATCAAATTTATGCCTTCAAGTTGGCCACTAGAACCACTGAAACTCTGAAATGGGTCTACACTTTTTGAACCAGTGAGCTCTAAACTTATGTGAACCTTTGAAATTTTAAATTTATCCCTGAACGTTTGAACTCTTGAATCTTCATTGATCAATTATAACTCAAAATTCACATTTTAAACTATGGGTCTGAAACTGAATCTGCGTCTTGAATTCGCATTTCAAGTCTGACAATGGCACACACCTGCAATTCTGAGTTTCTGAACCTCTGAACCTGTGATTGAACCCGAACCTTTTTATGCAACTGAACCATTTCAAATATCTTTGAACCTTGGTTCAAAGTAGTTCAAAGAGATTCAAGACCTCAAACATGAAAGTTTATTTTCAGGGTCTATATGGGTACTAACAGGTTCATTTTAGGGTTTAGGGTTTTAGGTTTACGATTTAGGATTTGAGTTTTAGGGTTTAGGGTTGCATTAGGTTTAGGTTTGAGTGTGGGTTTAGATTTTAGTTTCGGGTTTTGAATTTGGGTTTAGGGTTAAAGGTTAAATTTTGAAAGGTTTAGTATTTAAGTTTTAAGATATATAGTGTTTAGGTAATTACTCATATAAATCAAGATGGGAAAATGTTTATTTCTACACAAAACATATTTAAGATATAAAACATATTTATTTTATATTATTTACATGAAATGAACTCACTTTATGAATGTATTTATTTTATATTAGGTTTTAGTGTTAGGTTAAGCCTCGTTTGGTTAGCAGAATTGGGGCGGAACTGGGTTCGAAACTTCCACTTTTTTTGCCAAATTTTTTGTTTGGTTCTCTATTTAATGCAATTTGGGTTTTGGAAATGAAAATATGGTTTTGGCACCAAAATGGGTGGCACTATCTTCCCACCCAATAGGTGGAATATGATTTAATCTTCTGGGTTTTGGGTTTTTGTGAATCATATTTTATTCACTTGTTATGTTTCAAATCTTTACCATCATAAAATAAATTTCATTTCTTCATCAATTTTGTTTGTGCAGTTACGCTGTCAGAACCCTCAAAGCTGAGACCTGGAGAAGCAAATGAAGAGGCACCTTTAATTGAATTTCAGAGTGATCTAGTTCAGTTGGCAACTCAATTTAATGGAGACTACACTTTGGATAGCCACCCGGATGAGCCATCGAACAAGATGTGCGTAAGAGAAGCTCACCAATACATTGAGCGCGTTGTAAATCTCTTCTTTGAGGTGTACGAAAAGGCAAGAATAGACAGCGAAGAAAGATCCAGCATTGTGAAGCTTCCATGTGAATCACAGTCTTCGAGATCCAGTTGCTCCTAAAAAAATTGATATCTTGCCTTGCATGTCGCAGATAAATGTGTAACAAAATTGTATCTTGATCTCCACCCATGTGTAGCGACAAAATACCCTAAGTTGGAAGTCAAAATTTGCCCTAAATCTTATATTTTAGTTGCAGAAAACTCCATGAATTCAAATTAAATTTTAGCGCTAATAAATAAATAGAGGCTTCTGTAGCTGCCTCGGAAGCTAATTCCCATTCAAATTAATCGATTCGTCATTGCAGAATAATAAGGTAGTATTTTCCACTGAAGGCCAAAGTTTAAAGCAATTTGTTGTGTGGCTTATGTCTTCTTTCTCTCCGGTCTGTCAGTTTTAGCAATTGTTGAGGAGTGATTAAATATGAAATTGTCAACTCAGAGCGTAATTTAACTCTCATTTTCACTTGTAACATTCTAGCTCTGGTAGGACCCAAATTATTTATATATGTAGAACCAAATACAAAAATAGGAATTTCTCAGTTCCAATTCTAATTTCAAAATTGGCAACCAAATGCAGAAGATGGATTGTCTCAGTCATCTCCTGGGTCAACCAAACGGTTTCAACTATCTTCCGAATACACAAAACTGGAATTTTAAAACCTTATTTTGAGAAAATTAGGTTTTGAGTCAAATTCTAATTCCTCAACCAAACAGGGCCATAGGGTTTTTAGGTTTTAGGGGTTTTGGGGTTTTTAGGATTAAGGTTTTAGGGTTTGCTAGGGTTTAGGCCAAGGTTTAAGCTTGGGTTAGGTTAGGATTTTAGGGTTTTCAGGTACGGTTAGGGTAGAATTTAGGGCCTTTATGGGTTAGGGTTTAGGGTTTTAGTGGATTTTAGTGGTTTAAGGACTTTAGGGTTTAGGTTTAGATTATTTTCAAATAAGTTTAGGGTTTATGATGGGGTTAGGTAATGGTTATTAGATTAGGGTTTATGGTTAGGGTTGATGTTAGGTTTAGGTTAGGGTTTAGTGTTGGGTTAGGTTAAGGTTAGGGTTTTAGGGGTTAGGTTAAGGTTTTAGGTTTTAGGTTTTATGTTTTAGGGTTAGGTTATTAGGACTTAGGGTTAGGGTTGAGTTTATGTTAGGTTAGGTTTAGAGTAGGGTTAGGTTAGGTTATGGTTTTAGAGATTAGGTTAGGTTATGATTAAGTTAGATTAAGGATGTGTTTAGGGGATAGGTTTAGGGTTTAAGGTTAAGGGTTTAGGGTTGGCTTAGGATGTTTGTGTTTTTAGGTCAGGGTTAGGTTAGGTTTAGGGTAGGGTTATTGGGTTTTATGTGTAGGGTAGGGTTTAGGATAAGGTTAGGTTAGGTTGGCATTTAAGGATTAGGTTAGAGTAAGGGTTAGATTTAGGTTAGGTTATTAGGATTTAGGGTTAGGGTTGACTTTATGCTATGTTAAGGTAAGGGTTTAGGGTAGGGTTAGGTTACATTTGGGTTTAGTGTTTGGGTTTTAGGGAATAGGTTTAGGGTTTAGGGTTTTAGGATTAGGGTTTAGGGGGTTTAGGTTAGATTACATTTGGATTTTAGGGATTAGGTTAGGCTAGGGTTTAGGGTAGGGTTAGGTTAGGTTAGATTAAGGTTGAGTTTATTTATTGTTTAGGTTAGGGTTTGGTGTTTGGGTTTTAGGAAATAGGTTTAGGGTTTAGGGTTTCAGCATTAGGGTTTAGGGGGTTTAGGGTTGCGTTAGGTTTAGATTTGCGTTTGGGTTTTTAGGGGTTAAGGTTAAGTTAGGGTTTAGGCTTGGGTTAGGTTTAGGTTATGGTTTTAGGGGTTAGGTTAAGGTTTTAGGGTTTAGGGTTAGGTTATTAGGACTTAGGTTTAGGGTTGAGTTTATGTTAGGTTAGGTTTAGAGTAGGGTTCAATTAGGTTTGGGTTTTAGGGCTTAGGTTAGGTTAGGGTTTAAGGTGGGGTTAGGTTAGCGGTTAAGGGTTTAGGCTAGGGGATAGGTTTAGGGTTAAGGGTTTAGGCTAGGGTTTAGGGTAAGGTTAAGGTATGGTTAGGTTAGATTTAGGGTAGGGTTAGGTTAGGTTTGGGTTTTAAGGATTAGGTTAGGTTAGGGTTTAAGGATGATAGGTTTAGGGTTAAGGGTTTAGGTTGGGGTTTAGGGTTGAGTTAGGGGTTAAGGTTAAGGTAGGGTTAGGTTAGATTTAGGGTAGGGTTATTAGGTTTTATGGGTAGGGTAGGGTTATTAGGTTTTATGGGTAAGGTAGGGTTTATGATAGGTTTAGGTTAGGTTAGGGTTTTAGGATTAGGTTAGAATAAGGGTAAGGGTTAGGGTAAGGGTTAGGGTTAGGGTTGAGTTAATGTTAGGTTAGGGTTTAGGGTGTAAGTTTTAGGGTAGGATTAGATTACATTTGGATTTTAGGGATTAGGTTAAGGTAGGGTTTAGGGTAGGGTTAGGTTAGATTAAGGTTGAGTTTATTTATTGTTTAGGTTAGGGTTTGGTGTTTGGGTTTCAGGGTATAAGTTTAGGGTTTAGGGTTTTAGGGTTAGGGTTTAGGGTTGGTTAGGTTTAGATTTGTGTTTGGGTGTTTAGGGGTTAATGTTAAGTTAGGGTTTAGGGTTGGGTTAGGTTAGGTTTAGGTTAGGGTTTTAGGGGTTAGGTTAGGTTTAGGTTAGGGTTTTAGGGGTTCAGTTAAGGTTTTAAGTTTTAGGGTTAGGTTATTAAGACTTAGGGTTAGGGTTGAGTTTACGTTAGGTTAGGTTTAGAGCATGTTAGATTAGGTTTAGATTTTAGGGGTTAGGTTAGGTTAGGTTAGGACTTAAGGTAGGTTTAGGTTAGATTAAGAATTAGTTAAGCGGATAGGTTTATGGTTAAAGGTTTAGTAAGGTTAGGGTTTAGGGTTGTGTTAGGGTTTAAGGTTAGGGTAGGGTTAGGTTAGATTTAGGATGGGGTTATTGGGTTTTATGGGTAGGGTAAAGTTTATGATAGGGTTAGGTTAGGTTAGGGTTTTAGGATTATGTTAGAGTAAGGGTTAGGGTTGAGTTTATGATAGGTTAGGGTTGAGTTTATGTTAGGTTAGGGTTTAGGGTGGGGTTAGGTTAGATTAAGGTTAAGTTTATGCTTAGGTTAGGGTTTAGTGTTTGGATGTTAGGGGATAGGTTTATGATTTAGGGTTTAGGGGGTTTAGGGTTGGGTTTAGATTTGGGTTTGGGTTTTTAGGGGTTAAGGTTAAGTTAGGGTTTAGGGTTGGGTTAGGTTTAGGTTTTAGGGTTTAGCGTTAGGTTATTAAGACTTAGGGTTTGGATTAAGTTTATGTCAGCTTAGGTTTAGAGTAGGGTTAGGTTAGGTTTTGGTTTTAGGGGTCAGGTTAGGTTAGGTTTAAGGTAGGGTTAGGTTAGATTAAGGACAAATTTAGGGGATGAGTTTAGGATTTAGGGTTGGGTTAGGAGGTTTATGTTTGAGCTTTAGGGGTTAAGGTTAGGGTATGGTTAGGTCACAGTTAGGTTAGGTTAAGCGTAGGGTTTTATGGGTAGGGTAGGGTTTAGGTTAGATTAGGGTTTTAGGATTAAGTTAGAGTAAGGGTTAGATTTAGGTTAGGTTATTAGGATTTAGGGGTTAGGGTTGAGTTTATGTTTTAGGGTTTAGTGTTTTAGGGTCAGGCTTTAGGAGGTTTAGGGTTGGGTTAGGTTTAGGTTTGTATTTGTGTTTTGAGGGGTTAAGGTTAGGTTTAGGGTAGGGTTAAGTTACATTTGGGTTTTATGGGTAGGGTACTATACATGGTGAATGATTGAAAGATCAAAATAATAAGAAAAATCTACTTAGGATTACAATGGTTTAATCAACATAGTTATAATCATTTATGTCAATGAAAATTGATGAAACTCTCACTGTCGAATGTGAGAGAGGTAATTATCATACTTTTTGTCCAATTAGTTGTGTATCTTGGTTATATCAAAAAATTGAAGATAGTTTCTTTTTAGTTGTGGGTACAAGATAGGGTTAGGTAAGGTTAGATTAATGTTTAGGGTTAAGGTTGAGTTTATGTTTAGGTTAGGGTTAGTGGATTTTAGGGTCAGGGTTAGGGTTAGGTTTTATTAATGTATATTAGGGTTGGGTTAGGTGTAGGTTTTAGTATGGCATTATGGAAGGATTTGTTAAGTTTAGGTTTTAGGGTTATGCTTTAGGGGGTTTAGGGTTGGGTTAGGTTTAGGTTTAGGTTGGTATTTGGGTTTTCAAGGGTTAAGGTTAAGGTTAGGTTTAGGGTAGGGTTAGGTTTGGGTTTTATGGGTAGGGTAAGGTTTAGGATAGGGTTAGGGAAGGTTATATTAAGGTTTAGGGTTAAGGTTGAGTTTATGTTTAGGTTAGGGTTTTAGTGGATTTGAGGGTTTGAGTTTTAGGGTTAGGGTTAGGGATAGGGTTAATGTTTATTGATGTATATTAGTGTTGGGTTAGGTTTAGGGTTTAGGATGGGGTTAGGGAAGGATTTATTTACAATTAGTGTTAAGTTTAGGGTTTAGGGCTAAATTTTAGAGGTTTAGGGTTTAGGGTAAGGGGTTAAATTTTAGAGTTTTTGGGTTTAGGGTAAGGGGGTTAAATTTTAGAGGTTTTGGGTTTTGGTTATAGTGTTTAAATAACTTATTAGTCATAAAATAAAATTGGGAAAATACTTATTTCTACACAAAACAACATACGTCACATGTAACAAAAAAAATTTATTTTATATTATTTACATTTAATGAGCTCACTTTATGAATGTATTTATTTTATATTAGATATATATTGAGTTGGATAAAATGCTTCTCTACTCTAAACAACACATAACAAACATATTTATTTAATATTATTTACATGACATGAATCTACTTTATTTTGTATTAGATATTGACTTGTGATTTCATAAATTGTCATGAGTCATTGATATAAAATGACAAGGTAGTTTAAAATCTTAAATCACTATTATGTTAATATGTGATAGTCAAATAGCACATGTTTATTTATGTAGAAAAAAAAGTCATTTTCAATAAAGTTAAGATGTGACATGTAAATATTTGTGTTGACCAGTTATGGCATGACTTACATTCATAAAGTGAGTTCATGAATTGCCTTGTTTTTAGAAGGGTAATTTATACATGTTGTTTTATGAATAATGTTATGTGATGGGTCAAAACATAAACTTTATTATGGTGATATAATTATGTTGTATTGGTTCATAATGGTGAATTATGATTGTTGGTTATGAACCATGTGACAAGGTAAATTTATTGATAAAATTGTGTTTTTTACTTTATTGTTGAGATCAAATCTAGTAAATCATTTAAAAAATCAAACACTAACAAAAAAATGCAGCAAGGAACACAAAAGACATACCTTAAAGAATGGGCTTGGCCAATTGACCATTCTTTAAGCTATCAAAACAAAATACGACTTTAAGGAATGATCATGGCCAATGAGCATTCCCTTCATCATTGAAGGGGCTTTTAACCCCTTCTTATAATTTTCTTTTATTAAACATTATATTTTTACATGTTACAAAACTAGATCAATGTTTGATCAAAATGACCAACCACATCCCTTGCTGCTCTGAATCCATGCAAGCAACAATGAGATTCTCATGAGAGGACATGAGCTTGCACTATTTGCAATTTTGTATAATCCTGTCACCATTGTATCAATTTAATTATAAATCAATCATATCAATTTAAGTAAATCTAAATCTAGAAAATTAAATAAATTACCAAGTCAATCAACCTATCTTCCTCAATCCCAGTTGCAACTGTACATACCGAGTCTCTTTTTTCTATTCTTTCCAATAGCTCAACTGCATCAATTCAATAATTATCAACCACAAACAGCGTGGTAGTTACAATAATGACCTAAGCATGTTTATGATTTAAAATAATAGTACAATGTAATAAATGTATAAAGCTTTAAACAGAGAAATTTAAAAAGCAAAAAGAAAAGTACAAGTCTAAATTTACCTTTCAGCATTTTCCTGAGTATCTTATCTGCAAGAACATAAAAATGAGTAGAGTCAATCTGTTAGAAATAAAAACAAATCAAAACATTTTTAAGCTTTAAAGATAAAAAATTAGCCTCTGGAAGAACATAAATCAATGAATACAGAGATAAGACTAACAGATCACCGTCTAAAATAGCTTATCAAAATATTAGAAGAAGCTCAGTAATCTGTATGAATCGCGGGAGGAGTATGGAAGCTATCAAACACAGAGAACAATTGAATGATCCACAAATTCCTATCAAGGCGTATATAAGATTCCATCAGACTGGCCAAGGATAAATTGATAGATGATAAGATTCGAGGAGAGGAAAAAAGGTGGGAGAGATAGATGAACCAAGGATTGTAATTAGAGGATCTAGGGGATTCATATGCTATTAAATTATGATATGCGAGCTTTTCTTCAACTCCAGAGGGCAGTAAATTCTTCTTTCATATTTTTACATATTTTTTGTAAGCTTCCCCTAGTCTTTTTACATTCTTTTATCTTTTTACATATTAACTTTCTTTGACTCAAATGTGACTCTGGCTTTCAACATAGGACTAAATATGGCCCATGATGCAGAGGAATATTGTAAATGCAGATCAACATCTTAAATCATTATAATAGGAAGTAGGTTTGGATGATTACAACCATAATATATATTTACAGACAATCTTTTCATAACCTAGTCTTATTTGGGTTCACAAACTAGTACGTATTTAATTTATATAGTATAACAGTAACATTTTAATTTTTGCAATGAGGAATAGTAATTGATACTGGTTGTTCACAATGTTAGATTTCAATGGTTCTTTTTTAGTTATGGACTATGGATCCTTGAAATCTCCAAAAAGAGTATAAACAACTATTCATGGCCATATATTGCATTGTTTCATGCTCAGAACATATGAAACCATCATTAATCCTAGTGTATATATTAACAGATGAGGACTCACCCATACTGTACATATATTCAGGCGATAATCAAACAGGAATGAAGAATCAGAGGCAATAATCTTATGGGAAAGGGTGGAGGGCATAAAGAGAGGAGCTTTTATCTGGAGTGTGCTGTGAAGATATCAGGATTCCCTAGCAAAAAAAAAGTTTGCCAGATTCCTCCTTCCTCTGCCAACGTGAACAGTTTTCTTTTAGAGCAATAAAAATGGTTTTTAGTATTCTTTTGGACACACATGTAGAGTTTGAAGGCATAGACAAGGAGCACGAAATACTGTATAAATCTAGAGTCTGTGAAGATATCAGGATTCCATAGCAATAACATAGAGGCTAGAGTATTCAATCAATTAATGCTAAGATTCCTTTGATAGAGATAGTCTACAGGGGTGCTAAGGAGAACTGATTGTAATTGTACGCCAAAAGCAAGTCATTTATACTATTTTATGTGTAAATTACTGCAATATGTGTGTAAATTAATATGTGTCTACATAATAATCAGTACAAACATATATATATATATATATATATATATGGACATGCGTAAACAGAGGACTGGTATTATAAAATATAGAAAGATCTTATAATACACATACAGTAATCAGATATATAATAATGACTTTGTGTAATATATGATAATATGTGATCAGATTTACATTAATTAGAAAATATATTTGTAACCTAGATTGGTATGATGATATCAAGAGGGACAAGAGATTCTTCTCTTGGGCCTAAGGTTGAGTTAGGACACCAAACTATAGTCTCTCCCCCAACTCATATGGTAGAGTTATCTGATAGTTAAAGGACCTTAACCAAATGAAGGGAATAAGATAGAATGAAGAAGGAGAATGACATAAGATTTTGCTAGGTACGCCAAACCCATAAGTCATGGGGGCCATATGGGGCTAAGGGGGTCAGAGTATCCACTCTTGGGCCTAGAGCAGTGTCAAAAAGAACACCTCATCATGTCTTCTTGTTCACCCATCACTATGGTTATGGCCCATAAAAGTTGAGATGCTATAAATCTTTTCTTACTATATGCTTAAGTATATGTGATTATGTTGTTATCTAAATTCTAAGATAGATCTACATAGATCTTTAATTACTAATGAGATATCAACAATTTAAATAGTCATGTATACATATATGTACTTATTTCATGGTTGCAGGATTTATATCCAAGCATAATAAAAGAGATTTCCTACTTGGTACTTTCTAACCCTAGCTCTTGCAATTGTGTTGAAAGATCTTAATTAGGGAAAATCCCAAAAGGGGGACATTACAATTACACAGGGACTGGCTTTAGTTCCCTCTTTGATAAGTTTGAAAGTCTACGTAAACCTTTTTCTATATTAACAAAAACAAAATAGAAAACATATTCTAATGTAAACAATTTATAAAGAGAAATGATATGGATAAAGAAAATTATAAATTACTAATAAAAATAGAGCATACCTTTAGAGAAGAGCTCACTTATTCTGGTATATACTCATTGCCCGTCGAGAAATCTGCAAAATTTGAGTACCAAAAAAATTCAGATTTGAGCATATCTAGTTATTGCATGGAGAAACTATTTGATTTGAGTTTAACTATTCTTTTATGATAACCATTTGCAAGATTATAATGGAGGTTCTTATGATTTTCCTAAATATGAATTTATACTCTTGCATGGAATAACAAACACAGCTTCCACAATAAAATCTATCATTCACCATGAGCTGGAAATTGTGCCTGATAATTTATTATTATAAAGGTAAAGAAATCATTCCCTGTAAAATCACACCCAATTCAAGGGGAATGGTACCTGTGAGATCATTCCCTAACAATTCCAAATCTATCAATTTTGAGAGATTTCCTAAAGAGGTGGGAATGGTGCTTGTGAGTGAGCATGCCCAATTCAGAAGGAATAGGGCTTGGAGCTGGTTTCCAGACAAATCTACTTCTCTTAGTTTGGAGAGATTCCTAAAAAGTTGGGAATGGCACCCAAAAATTTATTGTTCCACTGAACATACCCAATTTAGGGGGAATGGTACCTCTTAGATTATTGTTTCCCAACCCCAATTCAACTAAGGTAGACAGATTTCCCAATTCAGGGGGAATGGTACCTATGAGATCATTGTATCCCAAATATAGATTCCCTAAGCAATGGGGAAGGGTATCTATGATGTTTTTTACATAGAGAGAGGAGAGACTCCCTATGAAAAGAGAGATTATGCCATGTAGAATCATATAGGACAAATTGATTGCTATGTATATGGAGGATTTTAAACAAGATATGTGACAGAGTGGTAGTTGGGATAATTTCCAACAAAGACTGGGGCCTAATGCATACCCAAAACATAGGATAAAAAGTTATAGAGTATATGCAATAGAATGAGGCTTATAGAGTTCAATAATATACATATGCAGAACAACTTATAGAGTATATGCAATAGGATGAGGTTTCAGTAAACAATAGGCACATTCTTAGGGAGGTTCAATTAGCAAAATCTAACAAACACCTTTTTAGAGCATAGGCAACTTATTAGGCCAAAAGATTGTGCGGTCAAAGAATTTTTTGGCTTGTGGACAGAAAATAAAGGGCTATGGAGTCCTAAAAATGAAAGACCTCGTCCCTTTCTGTATGGTGGCATGCTTAAAGCTTAAGTTCAAGAATCATTTTTCATTGGAGTGTACCTGTATTTGAGTCCACATTTTCCTATTTCTTGTTTCCCTAAACCCATGTATGAATAGGAATGGGGATTTTGGAAGGGCTTTGGTTATCATTACATGAGTGGATTCACTGTGCAATAGAAATATTACTTTATCTGATCCATCTCTGAGGCTCCCGTGATTGTTTCAGGGCTAGGATTAAGTGGATGGGTAGAGCAAAAAATATTGATATTCTTGGTATGAAGTTGCCAAAAGTGCTGCAGAATTGCCACTTGTATGCATCATTCAGCTCCATTTAGTTCCATTTAGATATAAATGTATACTACGCTATAATTAGGCTAAACTACATCTGACCTATTTCAAGAACCATCAAAAACAAATGTTACTCATTCACTTCATTATGCTAAATATGAAACCCTAAATAACATTTAGAACAATATCAACTTGTGCTAAACTAGCTATGGCCAATTTGACATTTGAGACACAAACTGAAAATAATTCATTGACATCATGCCTTGCCTAATTATTGTATTCTATGCCACTAAACAGTCCAATGCACATATTATAATTTAGCCCTAATTAGATATATGAGAATATATTACATCCAAGCTATATAGTCGTATAGAATCAAATACCTGAAAGAAAAAATAACTCCATCCATCAGTTACTTCATCTGTCTGCATGCTTCTTTCCTCTGCTATAGGAAAAAAACTAAAAAGAAAAAAACCCCAAATAAAACCCAAAAGAAACCCAAATAACTAAACAGACCAAGACCAGTGTGCACACTGTAAAACCCCATAAAAATGGAAAAACTAAGAAAAAAACACACATAACATAAAAACATACAGACAAACAAAAGGTAACATAGTAGAAGAAAAACATTCACAAAAAACAAGAAGTACATTCATCAAAAACAAAAGAAGCGAGTGATTTTTGTGAAAGCCAACATTATTTATCCTAACCTATTTCCTACTTTTTTGGCTTTACCCCAATCCAAAGTTTTATACTCTTAGATCCGGTTTTTATGGCTTTACTCCGCTCCTCATAACGTTCATAATTTTTAAATTTGAAATGAAAAAATTGACTCATTTTTTCAAAATCTGCAAAAATAGGATAGCTATAAAACAGATAGATTAAATTGACCATGGCTGAAAATCATCACGTGTTACGTTGGGCCAACCTTTTTTTTAATAGAGAAACTACTATTTAAATTAAGTGTAACATCACTATACAAAAAATAGACTAAATTAAAAAGTTATATGTTTAAAAAATATATGTTTTTGTAAAATGATAATTATACTATATTTTATGATAGAATTAAAAAGTATTAAATATAATATAATATATTATTAAACATATAATATTTTTTAATTTTAAAGTATATATTTAATTATATAATATAATTATATTATGTATTATATGAATATTATAATATTAATAGTTTATTTAATATATGTATATATGTATATATATAAATATTTTAAAAATATATTAGTTTAACTTTAAAACATATATAATTAGATAACAATAATAATTTATTTTTAGTATTATTAGACAATGCTAGAGTTGAGGATAATGGCGGGGATGAGGGTTACAAGACAGCCTTGGATAATAACCCGACCCATGTTTCGGCCAGGTTCAATTCCATCTCTAGTGAGCCTACCCATGAGAAGGATGAAAATAAAATGGTTCATGTGGATAAGAATAAAGGTAAGGCCCTGCTCAAGGATGACAAGTGCAAAGTTGGTTCTGCTTCAGGGGAGGGTGATTCATTGTCTATGAGACTCGCAGAGGTGGAGAAAAAGATTACGATGTTAGATGGGAAGCTCTCAGAGGTGGACGTCAAATTGTATAATGTCTACAAGTATGCACTGAAGGTGATGCATAGCTTGGCTACTACTTTGTGCTTGATGCAAGCTGACACTGGCAAGGATGCCAAGGACGTAGAAGACCGTAATGAACTCTTCATGTTCCTCAGAGAAGATTGGGTAATGATGATGCTTACCAGTGAATGGAAGAATCCAAAGAGCTAGGGTTGGGCCCTTCCTCCATTTTTTGCATTTTGGTTTACCCGGGCTTTCTTGGCCCTGTGGACATTTACTTAGGCTTTAATAGTTTGCTCTGGACCTATACTTTGTTTACTATTGTTAATGACCCTTTGAGGTCTTTGTTTAAAAGTCTCTTATATATTGTAATAATTTATTTTTAATAAATGTAATTATTTTAAATTAACAATATTGATTTTACATGTATGTATATTGATCTGGGTTACTCTTTTATTGGTTGGAACTCATGCATATATCATTTGCATCCATTTTTGACACTTTTTGTCAGGATACACACTTCTGCAAACTCTTTTTTATTAATATAATAAAAAAAAATTAGTGGCCTTGACCACTTTTATAAAAAAAATCTATAAATTAACAAAATTATTTCAATTTATAATACTCTTAATATACACTTGTCAATTCACTCATGTAACAGAAGAGGAGCACTATTTTATTGAATAATAAACGAGGAGAAGATAAAGAAAAACAAACTAAAAGGTATATTAATCTTGCTGAGATATTACATTTGAGCTTCACCTCTTCCATTTAGACCTAATATGTTTCTTGAGACACAACTTCATACTTCTAACAACTTTGTGAAGCTCGACTCTAAAAAGAGAGTTCCAAAATATATACTCAAACAATTTATAGAAAAATGAATACTCATCCACAAGGAGAAAATAATATAAACTAGTGTTTTTCTTAAAATACCCACAAAGTGTGTGTGTTTCTAAATATGACAATTGATTGGTTGGAGTAGCAAATGAAAATCTATAATTATCAATAAAAAAATTGCCTATGTCTATCTTGAATGCTTCTTTTTAATGCTAGGGAGAGGACGCAATAGTTGAGCATATTGATTTAATGCCCACACTATTGATTTAATGCTAAATATTTGATTTTTGACAATATTGCACCAATAGTTATGATTTTAAAGTTGTTATTGCTAATGACGACTGCCCATATTTGAATGAAATGTATTCTTAGTTCTAAAAAATAACAAATCACCTTTTTGGGGGGTTGTTTTCAAAAAAAACCTTAGTTATAAGAAGGGAACTTGTGAAGTGGGCTTCTATAAAAAAAAATGGGAGTGATTTGAAATTTCCACACTAGATTTTGAGAAGCTTGAAGTTAGGGTGCTCAACTACTAGGTTCTCTCCCTTATTTATGTTTATACATACTAAAAAGGTGTTGAGATTACAATCTCTAACACTCCTCTTTAATCTCAACTACTAATTACCTTTTTAGTTTTTGTCATTTATTCAAATTGTGAAAATTTTAACAATGATGGTTGTAAACTCTTTTCATTGCCCATTGATGGCATCTTACTCTACTGGACTTATTCTTCCTGATTTCTACTATTTTTTCTCAATATTTGATGATCTTTTCCATAGATGAATGGAAACTTCACATGCCTCTTCTTCTTGACTTACAATCTCCTCTTTTGATAAAAAAAACCTTCAACTACTACAATCAACAACCTGTTATGGTTGGTGATAAATTGTGACTTCAAACAGCATGAGATTCCTTTGGACTCTTAAAAAAAACCTCCTTACCTGGCTATTTCTCTATTCTACAAACCCCTTGTTGGGTGCATCCTTCTTTAGAGTGGATAAACCTTTATGTTAATTCTTCAAGCACTCTAAATTAAATACAATATGAAAGTAATAAATATTTCCCTAATAGCTACGACTATACTAAATTTTGACTTTGGCTTCAACAATCAAAACTTATTTTGAAAATAGATATGAGCTAGATTCTGCAAATTCTCATTTGGGGTCTTTGCTCAGACTTCAACCAACACATTTAACATTGATCTCCTTTTACTGATTGTATCAACAAGCTATTTATTTAGTTAAATTACAACTTGTGGCTCCACTTTGACTTTTTCTATGGAAGGAACATACATCATAACAATAAATCTTTGAAATCCTTAAATAATGATGGCAGACCTTTTTTCTATGGACCCTATCTTGTGTTTGCATAATTTTATTTGAGAATAGGTGTCTCCCTTATTTATAATGATCTAACAACTTCATGTAAGCACCTTGAAAATACACTAACCACAATGTTCTCCTCCTCCTTCCTTGATGAATGGGTTTCGTAGAAGGTTGTTATTATTTAAACCCTTGATTCCATCGCTCCTAGGTGATTTTACCTTAAAAAGACATCTATCATGATCCCTTTTTAGGTTGAGGCGAAGAGTTGACTCCATAGCCAGAAAACCTTAAACTTTCTAAACAAGCCCAGGAACTAGTGCTTCTTAATACACACAAATTAACTTTAAATATTATAATTCATTTTCTTTTCTATTTTCCTTTTTTCAATTTAATTTTAGAAGAATTTTTCTTTAAAGCACATAATATAAAAATACATAGGAATAAATGAACAACAATCTAGAGGAAAAACTGAGGCTACATCCAAGAGTATGATGTTTGTCAATATATTATTTGCATTGAGTCATTCTTTCTCAATGAAGACGACTAGATAGGACAACAAGATATGACTCATATGGGACACTAGTTCATACTATAATATGTTAACAATTTGCTAAGTAGACACTTTAAAGAAAAAATATTTATAATTTATTCATATGATCTCTTTAAATATCTATTCATTTGAGAAAACTTCTCTTCAAAAATATTTTAATTTTATTTAAATTATAAAATTATTAATTAAATTTCTATTCTAAATAACTATATTTTTTTAAAAGATGAACTGATAATAAATAATAAATTCTTTACATTATTGAAAAATTATATTATTAAATATTATTAAATCCTTTATCTTAATGGGAGCATCATTGAAAATTAAATTATGCACTATCTTATTTTTGGAAGGAATATCAAAGTCATCTACAATCAAAGTTTTGCAAGGCTCCAAGTTTTCCTTCAAAGTAGCATCGGTTTAAAATGTAATTAATACATACTTGAGAAGATAAAAGAAACCTATGAGGAGAGATGTGATATAAATGATCTGAGTTATTTTTGTTTGATCATTATTGGAAGAATCTACCTCTGGAATTATAGTGTCAACGCAGATTTATTGTGAGCTTGCTGAACATCTGGTTGGATCTGAAGAGTAGTCCTTACACACATGTACATGTGATTGATACCAAGGTTGGCACTATGTATTAAAATGCCTGAGATGATTTTGAGATTGCTAATTAATTGAATCCTCTTGAAGTACAATCTGTTGATTCCAACTGCCCCATTTTGAGTCGATAGTGATAATTTTTGGCAGATATTTGGAGGAGTCAACCAAGAGATAAACCCTGATCACGTAAGATGGGGATTCAAATGGGAGAAGATTGTGCTTAATGAAGATGCCTAGTTGATTTGCCAAAATTTCTACTATGTCTAAATATTTTTATTCTATTGGAAGGGAAGGCAGAGAAATCCATTGAGGGAAAAAGTAGCACTGTTCTAAATCTGGTTTAAAATTGGGAAACTATGGCATGGTGTATACCCCAGAGCCATTACAAAACCATCCCTTAAATTTGTGTATAGAGTCTCTATTTTTTTTTTTGGAGTCAAATAAAGCTATAGAAAAGTTTGAACCAGAATCAAGCATGAAGATTTCCTTTAATCCAACCCAATTGTCCTTAGCCTAGACTTAAATGATATCAATATCAATAGAAGGATTGTGAAGCTTACCAATGATAGCTTTCTTTTGAAGAAGAGATATGTGGGGTTGCAGGATATGTTCTAACAAAGTTAGCATTGGATTATCTGCAATCCTTTTTCCCATATGACTGTGATCTAATGTTTCTTGCTATTTTTTCCTCCATACAAAGGGTGTTTTTATTGAGGGGGGCTCTCTATTCCTGGATGGTTGAAAGACTAACTGTGGAAGTAGTCTTAGCTTTCTTATCCATGGAATGGAAAGTAGGTGAGGTAGATGGTTCCCCTTTGTAGATATCAAATACAAGTTATTTTCCATGGATGAGTCTTCTTGGGAGGCAATTTTTGTATCTCTGCGCTTGTCAATGTTGTTGATCTCCTCTCTTAGGATTGAATGTGTTTTTGTTAAGCATCTACATCTTTTCCCGCCCAATGTCAATTTCAAAAATACTTCCGCCCAACCCTATTTATGTGAAGAATTAGAGATCTGGTTAGTGTGGATATATGTATTTACTATATCTCATGACTTTGAAGATTCCCCAAATTCTAATGAATTAATGCCCTAGAAGCACACCTTCTTTGTAAGTTTTGGTAGCGACGTGTTTTGCTCACTATTAGCGACTGTGTTTTTGGAATCAAGACTTAGTGTGTTGTCAATCTACTTGTTCTTTGCTGGAATGGGGTGAGGGTGCAAGTTTTGTGACATAGTAAACCTAGGGTTTATAAAAAGGGGCTTGGCTGGTTGAACTGTTGTCTTTCCGATGAACTATAACTGATTGAATACTTGGAGATGTTAAGTTGATGATCACTGAGCTGCATAAAGTTAATGCAAGTCATTAAATCAATTAATGTATTATATTTTCATTGATGTCAACTTTATATAATCTGATTGGTTATATACAAAGTGTCAAATACTTCAGAGTACCAGAGAGATAAAGGTTATGCTTTTTAGTAATGCATAAAAGTTCAGTATTCATTAAGTGACTACAAACACCAATGGGCAGTGCACCCCGGAAAATAAAGAACCCTGAGAATAAATTATGTAGAGGATTGAAGACTTCCAACCCTTGGACAAAAAGACTTTATACCTTTCAAACCACAACCTATGCTAATTTCCTTCTATCTCAGGATAGTTTTATGAGATCAATTTATTTGGCCTTCAATATGATGAGATGAATTTTTCTAGAAGGAAAGAAAGTTTTTGGTAACAACAAAATATATAACCACACAAAATATTAGGGTTCTAAAGCTTCATTTGATACTCCAAATCGTAAACTTTCTGACTGTGCAGACTCAGAGAAGGAAAACAATTTTGATATACATCTACTCTGTATCGAATAACTTTTGAAGAAGACTATATATCAAAGATCTCTCCAGTGAGAAGAGGTACAGCTAGGTTTTACAAAACATATTTCAATTGAAGAAAAATCCAACGATGCATCAGAAAGTTATGGTCTCTGCACTGAGACCATTTTAACTGTTAAAACATGGAAAATGTAGAAATATCAACTTCATTGATCTCCAAACCTATTACATCGACTTCTCCCTCCTTTTTCCAGAATTACAATCACTTATATTCTTGTTCCATCCTTAGTAACCAATTCAAAACTCCCCTAGCTAACTTTTCAACCAATCCTTTAATTGGTTGTCTCTTAATCCTATGTTGTCAACTTTGACAACAAATTGGCTACCTTGACAACTTACATGTAGTTTGTATTTTTACCATTTGTATCTTGTTCAATTACATCAAATGGTCCTTCATAGACCTTATAAACTTAGAACATAGTTAAATCCCTAATTCTACCCTTCAAACCCTTACATTAGCCCTTTAGGCCTTATCTTGCCCACATGGCAACATTACATCTTTTTGGCACTTTTAGTGCATTTCATTATATTTTATGGCTCTATTGGTCAAAATACATAGATTTAAGACCTTTTAGGCCTCCCTTGTCTTCATCTCTCCTTTGATATCCATAAAGGCTTCATGGTGACCCCTATTCTCTAGTCTCTTGGAAACCTGTTGTGTGCATAAATGTTGTCACACTTCTATGAATCATTCCATTCAAGGTTACTCAAGAATGAGGCCTCAAATATCGATCCATAGCTCTCTAGTCATGGATGTGTAAAAATGTAAAATGAAGGCCC
>MU225173.1:502949-516874 GCA_018584345.1 Thuja plicata | reverse complement strand
TCCTCTAGCCTCTTCACCTCACCAAAACATAGCAAACATGATTCATTGACCCACTAATTTGAAATCACCTCATTCAAGGCTCATACAACAACAAATGACATCAATCCCCCAAAGAGAGAAAGTATTGTCAAAATTTGAAGTCCAAACCAAGTTGACCAATGAGATGAAAACAAAATCCTTCCCTACCTACAAGGGGATCTATCGTCAAGAAGAGCTTCGCATGTAAAACAAGCGAATGAAGCCCACCCTCTCAAGATCACCACAAATAGTTTTCATAGGGCCTAATTACTATGTGAAACATATATGCAAGAAAGCAAATCTAGGTCCATTTTAGAGCACCAATTTAGAAATGTGATCTATGAAAGCAAGAAAACACTCAAGCTAAACACATGAGATGTTCATTTTATTTCCAAAATCCAAATGTTATAGAGAGAAACAAAATACCTCAAACCCAAGCTACGCGAATCATTTTGTTGTTTATCCAAGTAAGTAGTCCAAATCAGCAACAACAACAACAAAACAAATCACAAACCACTAGAAACAGTAAACATTAGTGGTTAGCACAAAAAATTAGAGATATAATCAATATAGAAATAAAAATATATCTCTGGTGTGAAATATCGTGCAAAAAAGTACACAGAGCGGCATGATAAAGTACACAGAACCACGCAAAGAAACAAAAAGTTCACGCGACGAAATGCTCTGTCACACGACAGAATGCTCAAAAAGTATAGAAATAACAGAGAACATCAAACTAGTCAAAACAAACCGCTGATGCTGAATCTCGCAAGATGAAATACAACGTATCGCGTGAAGAAGTACCACGAACCGCGCGAAGAAGTGCTAGATCTAGCATAAATTTGCCTGCAGACCTGTAGAATGTAGGGCAAAATTTCCCTACAAACAAAAATAGCAAGTACAAAAAAGATAAAAAATTTGGATCTAAAAATAATTTGACGAAAAATAGCTAAAGAGACAGAAAACTAATCTTTTGCCCCATGGTGGGCGCCAAAAAATGTGTGCATAAATGTTGTCACACTTCTATGAATCATTCCATTCAAGGTTACTCAAGAATGAGGCCTCAAATATCGATCCATAACTCTCTAGTCATGGATGTGTAAAAATGTAAAATGAAGGCCCTCAGATAGACCTAGTTAGTGTCTATTGCAAATACACCATGAAACGAGAGATTCGAATGCATGAAAATGAGATCTAATCTATATGATTGCAATGCATAAAAGGAAATTAATCTAAATGATAACAATGCATATTTAATCTATGAAAGAAAATGCAAATGCAAATCTAATCTATGAAAATAAACATGATTTTAATCTCTATGAGTAGCCATGAATGCAAGAAGAAGGAAGACAAGAAGAGAGAAGTTGCAATATCTAAGCTCAAATGCTCAAATGCTTCTCCAAAATTGCTCTCCAAACCTGCAGCATAACAATACTATGAAAAAGATGTGCCTTGAATGAGAAGGAGAGGTCTCCTTTTAAAGAAAAGTGAACGGTTGAGATTAAGAGGCAAAAATCAAAGGCTATGATTAAGAGGCAAAAACCCACCACTTAAAAGATGTGAAGAAAAAGAGATTTTTATTTACTTTTTCATTTAATTTATTTCCTTTTTCATCAAATAAAGTGCTTTAAGTGGGGATTTTTATTTATTTAATTAAAAGAGAGGTTTTCTTTCAATTAAATAAATTAGAAGAATTTTATTTAATAAAATGGGAGGAATTTGAATTTAATTAAATAAGAGGAATTTAATTAAAATGGAGATTAAATCTTTTAATTAAATAAAAATGATCAAACCTTAGGAAATATTGAGATAGTTGAATAATTGAATTAATTACAATTTGATCAAGGAAATTGATTTGAATTGAAAATATTGCAAAGCATTGATTTAGGAAATTTGATAAAATGATAAAATAATAAATGGGGCCCAAAGTCTAGGCGACCATTTTAGGGTGCATACACCTGTAAACAAAACAATGTCAGCAAACAAAACCATTTGATTTTCACCTTTGGTTTGAAAAAATAATCATTAATGATCCACGACATCTTCTATTGATGCTGCTTCAAAATGCACTCTTGCATGTTTTCTCTTGGTTTGCCTCCCATGGGAAAAATGTAGACCAATTTCTGATCACCAATCTTCACTCTATCCTTAGTCTCATGCCATGAGACCACTGTTGCCATCTACAACTCTTCATTGTCTTCAAACTTGAAGTCTCTTCCCATTGAGACCAATGCATCTTGGACCACATGCCTCTCCTCTTGGTATTCAAAGTCTTATTTATCATTCATGACTACCTTATGAGTCTCACCAATGACCCCACAGTTAGGTTCTTCCTCGTCTACTGCCCTCTCTTGTTGGTCTTCACAATCATGCCATTCACCTAGGCATACCAACAACTCAGTAGTCATCTTGGCTTCCTCTCTACCCATGCTACTATCCTATTTGTCTTCTTCCATCATCAAAGGACACATAATTGCCCCTACCTGCAAATTTTTTTCATTTTCAAGCCCTTCAAGACTTGATTCCATGCTGCCTTCATCAGAAACCTTCTCTTTAATCTCTGATTCAACTTCTAGAACCTCTTTTCTCCTAGGTTCCTCCATCTCTTCATGGACAATATTCTTCTCATCTTCTTCATCTTCATCTTCTTCTTGTTCAAGGAGTAGTGCTATCTTCTCCCACTTCTCAATGCTCTTATCTAAAGCTTCTTCAAGGTTCTTCAACCTTTCTTCTTCTTCTCTCTTTTCTTGTCTTTTCATTCTTTCTCTTTCTCTTTGCTTCTTTCCATCATCGAAGTATTCTCTCAATGCCTTGACCAATTCTCTTTCACTTCTTGTCAAATCCATCTTGAAATTACAAGGATCTACTTACTTTCTCTAATACCATTTGATGTAGAGGCTTGAAGACTTCCAACCCTTGGACAACAAGACTCTACACCTTTCAAACCACAACCTACACTAATTTCCTTCAATCTCAAGAAATTTTTATGAGATCAATTTATTTGGCCTTCAAGATGATGAGATGAATTTTTCTGGAAAGAAAGAAAGTTTTTGGTAACAACAAAACATATAACCAAACAAAATCTTAGGGTTCTAAAGCTTCATTTGATACCCCAAATCATAAACTTTTTGACCATGCAGACTCAGAGAAGGAAAATAGTTTTGATATACATCTACTCTGTATCCAATAAATTTTGAAGAAGACAATATATCAAAGATCACTCCAGTGAGAAGATGTGTAACTAGGTTTTACAAAACATATTTCAATTGCAGAAAAATCCAACGGTGCATTAGAAAGTTATGGTCTCTACACCGAGACCATTTTAACTATCAAAACATGGAAAATGAAGAAATATCAACTTCATTGATCTCCAAACCTATTACATCGACTTCTCCCTCCTTTTTCTAGAATTACAATCACTTATATTCTTGTTCAATCCTTAGGAACCAATTCAAAACTCCCCCAACTAACTTTTCAACCAATCCTTTAATCGGTTATCTATTAATCCTTTGTTGTCAACTTTGACAAAGAATTGTCAACCTTGACAACTTACATGTAGTTTGTATGTTTACCATTTGTATATTGTTCAATAACATCAAATGGTCCTTCATAGACCTTATAAAACTAGAACATAATTAAATCCCTAATTCTACCCTTCAAACCCTTACATTATCCCTTTAGGCCTTATCTTGCCCACATGGTAACATTACATCTTTTTGGCACTTTTAGTGTATTTCATTATATTTTGTGGCTCTATTGGCCAAAATACATAGATTTAAGACCTTTTAGGCCCCCCTTGTATTCATCTCTCCTTGGATCTCCATCAAGGCTTCATGGTGACCCCTATGCTCTAGGTGCTCCTGCACCAATAAATTTGCAGTGATACCCAAGCATGAACACCGAGCAAGCATTACCGATGAGCAAAATCACAGTGTAACCTGATGAGTAGAAGCATAGTGTAACCCTATAGAAAGATATCCCCGATGGAGATTCCCGAGGAGAATTTAAGTGTTTACCGAAACTAACAAAGTTAAACACCAAAAAGAACTAAAGTTCAAAAATGACAAAAGACTTAGCTAGCAAGAGATAAATATGGAGTTAACTGGTTGTTAATTTTGTTTTTATCGACAAGTTAAAGCCAGAGATAGGAGAAAGATTTAAAGCTATTTTATTCTAGTTATCGAGGAGAAATCTACAAAATAAAACTGAAGTAAATCTTTAAAGCAAGATTGGCTAGAATTGTGGATCACACCAAGAACAAGAAAGTCAAGAACCTAGAAATGGTTAAATCATGTCTATAAAGAGACAAGCTAATTAATTGTGAAATAAAGGGGTGAATAGAAGAAGAGGATGTTGAAGGAGAAATTGGTGAAAGACTTCACACAATCCTGATCAATCAAGCTAAAGAACAAAGCTATATTTATGCAGAAACTGAGCAACAGAGAAGCACAGCATCACCGAGAAGAAATAAGTGGAGCAAAGGTATTGAAAGGAAATGTTGATTAGAAAGGTATTATGAGCTTAAAATAGATCTGAAATCTGAAAAGTATAGTTGTATATGCGAACAAATCATTTACTGTTTCAATTTAACCATTGGATCAAAAAATTTGTTAACTGAGAAGGACTTAACAATCATTTATATATTGAGATACATCCTAAGGAGCATCAAAAGGTTTGGTCATGAAGATAGCATGAGATGCCAAATACCATTTGACAAACTACACTAGGTTTGGTCATAAAAGGTAGCATAGAGATGCCAGATATCAAGTGAAAAACTATTCTATTTCAATCCTCTAACAAGCTCACACCTAACAGTGTGTTTGTAACCTTTAACAGGGTTGGCTCTTCACCAAGCTCACTTTAAAAGAGTGAAAATTTTGGGTTACTTGTCCCAAGTGGTTTTTCCCTTAACAGGGTTTTCACATTAAAAATTGATGTGTCAATGTGTTTATGAGTCATTACTTTAGTGTTTTGCATTACACATAACTAATCTGAATTTATCAGTATACACTAAGTTATTTACTGCATTTTGGTAAATAAAAGACTACTAATCGGTAAAATAGTAAGAATAAGATTTAACAGTGAACTCTGAGTAGTAGTTATTTGTTGAGATTATTTCAAGGCATTCATCTTGTAGGACTGAAGATAACTAGAAGCTTATAATTGTGGTAAAAATATTTTGGGTTATTTAATTGGAATATGTTTGAGGCCACTGATTCAACCCCCCCTCCCCCCTCTCAGTTATTCTAACAATTGGTATTAGAGCTTGTGTGCTAAGAAGGAAGGTTTCAAAGACCTAAGAAAAATATCACAAGATGAGCAAACGAGATGTGCCCAAGTTGAATAAGGACAACTTAGCATCATGGAAAAGTAGAATAAGACTCCACCTATTAGGTATTGGAAATTATGTTACTCAATACTTAGATACTGAATATGTGTTTCCTACAGGACCTCACACACTTGATAAATTAAGAGAAAAGCTTGAGCGTAATTCTATGATGATAGAACTTGCTTCCTCACTCTTTGATGTTGAATTTGAAGATGTCAAAACCTGCACCTCTACTAAGAAAATGTGGGACAAATTGAAGCTGGTACATGGAGGAGATGCTAATGTACTAAGAGCTAAGGTAGAAAGCCTAAGAGGTAAATTTGATGACCTAAGAATGAAAGAAGGAGAAAATATCACTCAGTATAGCTGCAGAATAAAAGAGGTAGTAAATGCTATCTGACGATTTGGAGGCATACTTGAGTAAAATCATAATAACCTTACTACATGTATGTGCTATTAGAGTATCTTCTATACAAGAAATGAGAGCGGTAGAAAACAATAATGGCACTCTAGATAGTTTGGTTGGTAGACTGATTTCATTTGAGATGAATAACTTTGATAACAATGTCTTACCATCTATTGAATCTGCATTCAAATCTTCTTTGAAAATAAGTAAGTCAAGTCATAAACACACTATGAGAAATGATAGTGAAAGTGATAGTGATGACCAAGACCTTGATGAGATTGAAGCACTAATGGCTAGAAGATTGCAAAGAGGCAAAGGTAGATACAAAGGTACGTTACCACTTGTATTTTTTAATTGTAAAGAGGTTGGATACTTTGCTGCTAGATGTCCTAACAAAAGAAAAGATGATAGAAGTAATGCCAGATCATATGAACAGAAGTTTGATAGAAGTGACAACAGATATTACCAAAGCAACCGACAATCTAAAAGAAGAGATACCCAAGGCTAAAAGGACAAATGGAAGAAAGCTTGTTACCTGGCTGAGAATAGAGCTAGAGATACTGACACCAAATCTGATGAAGACATTGAGATGGTATTTGTGGCCATGAAAGATGAGTTAGACAAAGAAGAAAGGTATGTAGAGACTACAGTCATATCTAAGGTTACTAAGAATTATTTTTGGATTATAGATAGTGGTTGCACTCACCACATGATCAGTGATAAACAAAAGTTTGAAAATTTTGAGTACTATAATGGTGGATCAGTAAGAATGGGTAATGACACACCTTGTCCAGTTGAAGGTAAAGGAACCATAATGTTAAATAACCTGATCAAATGTAAAAATTCATACTGGGTAAAAGGACTTAATTATAATCTATTGAGTGTTTCAAAGCTGAATAACACAATTCACCGAGTAGCATTTGAGAATAAGAAGGCAAATATCTTTAATGAATCAGGAAGGTTGATCACAACTGGTGAACAAAAAAAAGGTAACCTATTCTTTCTTGATGATATAAAAACCACTTATTTAATGGATAGAAATGAAGACATATGGTTATGTCATAAGAGATTATGTCATTTGAATTTTGACAACATGATTAAGATAAGCAATAAAAATAAAGTAAGAGGCTTACTGAGCATGACAAAGCCCGAACATATCATGTGTAAGAATTGTCAAAAAGGTAAAATGAAAAAGTCTAGTTTCAAGAGAAAATACCATACATCTAATGCTATTCTAGAATTAGTCCATACTGATTATGTGGACCCATGAGAACAAAGAGCTACTTTGGTGATATATATTTCATTCTCTTTGTTGATGATTATTATAGAATGATGACAAGTATGTTCTTAAAAGAAAAATCAGAAGCATTCAAGATGTTTAAATGGTATAAGACTATGGTAGAAAAGAAAAGTGGTAAGGAATAGAAATGCTTAAGATCAGATGGAGGAGGAGAATTTGTTTCTGATGAATTCACTAACTTTTTCAATGAGCATGGAATTAAAAGACTGGTTTCTGCACCAAGAGCACCACAGAAAAATGGGATTGTTGAAAGAAGAAACATATCCATTATTGATTGTGCAAGAAAACTGATGATAGAGAAAAGCATCACTCAAACATTCTAGAGGGAATTTTTCAGTACTACTGTCTATACATTGAATAGAGTACAATTGAAGAAAGACACCAAGAAGACACCCTATGAGCTATGGTATGAATACACACCCAATATAAGTTACTTCAGAATGTTTGGTAGTCAATGTTATATTTTAAAAGATGATAGAAATGGAAAGCTTGACTCCAAAAGTGAAAAAGGTATCTTTCTAGGGTATTCTACCAAGAGGAAGGCTTATAAATTTCTTAACAAGTCCTTTAACAAAATCATTGAAAGTGAAAATATCAAAATAGATGAATATGCAAAGAAAAATGATAAGGAAAGCATAAAAGAACTAGAAGAATACAACAGGTTTTTTTACACTAAAGAACTCGACACTCTACTCGAGAAACAGTGTATCACTCCCAAGCAACAAAACATTGCACCTGAGCATCAAGGATAAATACCAAAAATCAAGAAAATGATGTTCCGAGCAATGGAGATTAGAATGAAGGTCAAGATGATGATCAGAATGATGAACAAAGAGATAAACTAATACTTTCCAAGTATGTCAGAAGACACCATCCACAAAACCATATCATAGGAGATAAGAAGGTTGGAATGAGAACAAGAAGTAATTCACTGAACACTAGATGTTTAATTTATGATTTTGAGCCTAAATCTGTTAATACTGCACTTGAAATTGAAGAATGCGCCAGTACTATGAATGAAGAAATATAATAGATTGAGAAGAACAAGACATGGACTCTAGTATCGAGACCAGATGACAAGAATGTTATTGGTACCAAATGGATATTCAGAAACAAGCTGAATGAGAATGGAGAAGTCACAAGAAACAAAGAAAGGTTAGTATGCAAGGGGTATGCACAAGAAGAAGGTATTGACTATGGAGAAACATTTGCACTCGTTGCTAGACTAGGAGTAAGAAACTTACTTTCTTATGTTGCATTCAAAGGATTCAAGGTATACCAGATGGATGTCAAATATACATTCATAAATGGAATACTAGAAGAAGAGGTATACATTGAACAACTAGAAGGGGTTTTTAATCCAAACAAGAGAAACATGGTTTGTAGACTACACAAAGCCTTGTATGGATTGAAACAAGGACCTAGAGCCTGGTATGAAAGAATTCACTCCTATCTCATAAGCATTGGATTTGTAAAAACAAGTGAAAATAGAAATCTATATTTAAAAGAAGATACTGATGATAATATTCTGATTGCTGAAATATTTGCTGATGATAGATCATATTTGGGGGAAATGATATGTTATGTAAATCCTTTTCTAATTGTATAGTCAGAAAATGGAAGCACTTCCATGGTAGACTAGTTTAGCCTTCCGAGTAAGTGGTTTGGGGTCATGTCAAGAGCCTTGAATGGGTTCTTGAATTTGATCTATCTTTATCCCCCTGTTCTACCCCATTTCCACTTTTTCCAACCTATTTCTGGCACCCTAGACTGAAAAGCTGGGATTTTGACCTCAGGGTCAAGGTTGACCTTTTTGGGTCAAGGTTGACCTCAAACTTAACCTAGGTGAGGGTTGACCTTAACCTTTACCTAGGTCACAATCAACCTTTTCTAGACCTGGGATTCAAATTTTAATATTTTAGGGTTTCTGGATGTCGGTCTTTGGAAAAATTTAATTCCCGCTTTTGGGTCAATTGTTTCAGTCTTCGGGACAACAAATCTTAAATCATATTTAATATAGGTCCTCTTCTAGGGGCATGGGTCTAATTAGAATTTAATTCTCCTATGTCAGCCTCTCTAGAAGATTGTGCCCTAGTTTCATATAAAAGGAATCTTTCTCCTCTCACTTTCTCTAACCATCATCAACCACAAGCAAGAATAATCTAAGACTTGATAATTGCAAGAGCTCAAGACTTGAAGAGTGAATTCCAAAGGTGAAGAAGAAATATTTGAAGCAAGCCAAGTAGCCATTGAAGAATTCATCCATTCTCAAGTACTTTTAAAACACTCATTTTCATCAAGGAGATCTATTGGTGGCCATTGAAGGATTCAAGCTCCATGGAGCCCTCTTGTTGAAGATTTCTCCATCCACATTCCTCCAAGCCTCTTCCAATTCAAAAACCCATTCAAGATTGGTGTTGAAGATCTATAGGCAATTGATTGAATGCATCCTACATTCTACATCCTTTTTGGTGCATACATACTTGTGGATTCACAAATTCGAATCCGCCACAAGGACTTCTACAAGCAAGGTGAATTTGTGCATTTACTTTGTTTTCACTTATGAAATTTCAATTATACTTTGAGGTTAATTCCAAAACTGGGGTTTGAACAAGGAAAACCCCTCCCCCCAAAAAACAAACCATTTTTCTTCCAGGTACAGATTCAGAACAGCGGATCAGGATAGAGATTTAGATACCCTTTTCGAAAAACTTTCAGGATCTGAAAATAGAATTCCTATCAAAGAATTTTTATTTTGATTATTCCCTAGGTTGACCTTTCTAGGTCAATGGTGACATTGAATTGAGGGTACAAATCAGAACTGTGTCAAAATGGAAAAAATATAGTGGGTTTTTTTCATCTCTGCATTTCTATTCCAGATCTAGTCTCATATTTTCCAGAAACTCAACACAGGCTTCAGAAAAAATCATTCTTTAGATCTGCCATATTTCAAAGTTAGTATATTTCTCTTATCCATTTCAATTAAGGTTATCAATCTTTCTACATCGATTGCACATTCAAATAAATAAACAGGTACTTAATATCTTCCTTTTTATTCTTATTTCCGAATGATGGATTCTTTTATGCATTGATCCTTCCATTTTGGATTAATCAAATTGGATCTTTCATTTGTGCATCTAAGGATAGAAGGAGAGTATGTTATTTACCCCCTACATTTCAATAAACAAATCAAATCAAATCTTTTAAATGTAAGATATGATAATAACAAACCCCAAAATCAACCATCTCTATTTTCTTATCTTACATTTTGGTGAACCCGTGATAGACAACTCTTTATTTTGTGTGTTAGATTTACATATTTTATGTTAGACCTTGTATGCATATTAGATTAGCTTTCTTTTATGTTCTTTCATTTACATTGCAAAAATTATAAATCAAAATCTTGTGTTTTCTAAATTAGTTCATTTACATTGCATTGGTGTATGAGCTTTACCACTTCTAATCCTATATAGTATTCCAGTTAGAAGAATCCGTAGACTTATGGGTTCCTTTGATCCTAGGTCTTCCTCTCCTTTCTTTAGGATCCTGGATGAAAATTTGATCACGCATGATTCCAATCCTTCTATGGAGCATAACTCTTCTCACTCATCTCATGGTGAGGATGATGCTTTAAGAGTTCCTCTTGAAAAAGTGCAAAAACTTTCAAAAAAACTTGATAAAATGGGAAATTGGCTTGTTCAAGAAACCCATAATCAATATTCCATCCAAGCTATAGAGGCTCTTAAGAAAGTCCTTCGTGATAGTGATCAAGTTGTTAATCTCTTGCATGGTATCACTCATATTGTGCATTTGAATGTTAAACTTGTAGCACAAGAAGCTCAAGATCTAGGATTTACTCCTCCTATCACTTGTGAGGGACATTCTTATGTTCCTTTACCTAGTATTCCTACTTATACTCCTCCTTTTATGACTACATCTCTCCCAATTTCATCTATTCCCGTGAGTGTTCTATCGGTATCTCTACCTACCTCGCAACCTTCATATCATAGTGTACCTTTTACTTATACTAATCCCCTTCCAACTGTGGTTCCAAATGTTCCACTAGTTGTGTCTTCCATTCCTGTCGCTTCCTACACTTTTCCTAGTGTTCCTAATGTTTCCATGCCACCTATGTCTTCTAATGATTCCAAAATTATTAGTTTGGCTCAAACTGTGTCATCTTTACAACAACAACTTGCATCCCTAACTCAATCCAACTTTAGCATTCCTACATGTGACATGGGTATTCCTAGATCCTTAGACATTATTCATGCTACTATTCCTCAACAAGCTAATATTCCTCATCTTGAGAATTACAATGGTAAAGGTGATCTCGTTACTCATGTTAAAAAATTTCAAATCCTTTGTACTGATTATCCTCATGACCATAGGATTTTAGCTAAACTATTTGCTAGAACTTTTCATGATAAGGCTTTGAAATGGTATTGTTCTTTACCTCCTTATTCCATTGATTCTTTTCCTAAACTTTCTAATACCTTCATTCAACAATTTCAAAATAACATTGGTCTACAAGTTTCCTTAACTAATTTAATGCATTGCAAACAAAACATTAAGGAAAAATTGACTGATTTCATTGGTAGATTTAAGCATTTGTATGCTCAGATTTCTTATCCAGTTCCTGATATTGATATTCAACATATTTTTATTTCAAATTTACAAAAGGATATTAGAGATAAGATTTTGCTTACTGAATTTATCTCTTTTCAACAACTTTGTGCATTACTTCATCATTATCAATTACAAGTGAGTCAATTTGAGAACAACACTCCAATGGATCCTGTTCTAGTTGATAAGAGTGAAACTTCTCCTAATCCTAATAAATTTCAAAAACCTAACAACTACATCAAGATTAATAAACTGATGAATGCGGTTGCTGATCAAGTAGTTGTTGCATCCCATAATGTCACTTCTGCATCCACTGCTTTTTGTATGAATCGTATGTTTACTCCTCTCTCTGAATATTTACATTCTATTATGAGTAGGTTGTTAAGTGTTAATATGATTACCTTTCCTCCTATTTGACCTCTCCTTCCTACTACCATAGCTTCAAAATCCTTTTTCCAATACCATCGCCAGAATGGCCATGATACTGAAAAATGTTATTCTCTAAAGCATAAGGTTCAAGACTTAATTGATTCTAATGCTTTATCTATTGGTAATTTTGATGGTAATGGGAACAAATATGTCTCTCCTCCTAATCAAACCCTTCAAATCTATATGAATACTTTACCTACATATGATACTAATACCATTTCTCAACCATCTTCTGTGGATATCATTTATGATTCAAAGATAGATGACCTTAATCAAATTGTTAATCATGTGGAGAGCATTTTTTCATCTCCGCCTACTGTTCAAGATCCTTCGCCTCCACCTCAAATTCAAGTTCCACCTAAACCTCGTAAACAAACTAAGGATAAGCGACCTCGGGAACTTTCAATTACCTTTGATGATTCTGAGACTATTAAGGCTTCCGATGGTCCACTTTATATTTATGCTAGGACTGCTAAGATACCTACGTGTGGTTGTCTTGTTGATCCCACATATTTAATAAATGTCATTACTGAGGAAAATCTTTTTATGAAAATCCTACAGCGTGATTTTTATGATCCATCGGATGCATGGATCCAAACTTGTAATGGTTTTCTCTATCCTATACTTGGTTCTATTAACTTGCCTATTGAACTTTGTGGAAAGGTTATAGATACTACCTTCATTTTCGTTCCTACATATGATCAATTTCAAATCAAATTTGGTTTTACTTGGATAACTTCTATGCATGCTATTGCTTCTCCTATTCATAAATGTCTTAAGTTCATTCATAATGGAGAAGTAAGAATGATTAATCATAGTTTGTATCAACCTTCTAGGCCTAGAGATTGTGCTACTATTGATTTCTTTTGGCCTTCATCACCAAATTCATGTCCTCCTCACCCTGAAAACCTTTTTTGTTCATATCAAGCCTATAAACATCACAATATAGTCAAGTTAAGCATGCCTCAGATAGATCTTAACCGTGATCTTTTTCCCACTCCTTCTATACCTCCTTTAACCATTATTGCTAACTCTATTACTCAACCTCCCAGTGTCGCTTCTTAGCCTACTGTGAATCTTACCAAACCTCTTATAGAACCTGTGAAAGAACCTGTTGTTATTCCTCCTAGTTCTCCACATGTGTCCACAAAGAAAAATGTAATAAATCTGCTAATGAATGCTGTAAGAAGCGTAGAGCTAATGCTAGGGTATGTGTTTCTTTCCTTTTGCAAATTTTTACCTTCTTTTGACCAACCTATGCCTAAGATGTTGGAAGAAGTTAATATTCACAATGATGTTGCGATGAATGAGTATGATGATCCTATTCGCATCTTAGATCCCATTTTAATTAATCTTGATGAGGAGGATACCCTTGATGATCCTATTGATCTTAGTGATGAATATGAGACCATTGATCTTGATACTGACTTACCACATATGCTTTCAACTCAATTGACAATTACACCTAGTATCAAGCAATGTGATTCTTGTTAGAGTAATTATCTATTTACACTTATTAATTAGATCACTTTGATTTAATTAATTAAGTTGTTTATTACTATAGTTTACTTAAGCTATCTCTTAGGTGCATTATAATTGTGTGTGTGTAAATGGGTACCTGTTAGAAGCAACACAAACACTCAATAGATCATTATATTAGTGCGAAATGGTTAGAAAAGCATATAAACCTACTAAAACTGACCTATTGCCTGCTAACTAGGAGGAGTGTGACTAACAACATATCAGCCCTCAGAATATGCTATTGAATCAGTGACTAATACAACCTAGCATGAAGGATTTGATTAAAAACAAGCTAA
>MU225173.1:444540-486919 GCA_018584345.1 Thuja plicata | reverse complement strand
CCCTTCTTATCTGCAGATAGTGAAGTTTTGTGGGTAACAATCCCCACTGCAGTTTTTACTTCCTAACAGGAGTTTTCTGCGATATCATATCTTGTGTTATGTGTTATCTATTTTCATGAATGTTTCTGTTATGGTTACATACTAAAATAATTTATGATATGATTACATATGCATAAAGAAAGATGAATAGGTAGATACGATAATTTACAAACTGATGATCAAGGGTTAATGGGCTAACCACGAAAAGTTTTAGATGTACTGATTCACCCCTCCTCTCTCAGTACATCATCTCAATATAATTCCAATAGAACCCTCATTCACAGGAACCTTTGTGCTCCTATGAGTCTCTAGTCCATTGACATGACCTTCCTTCCTTTTTCCAAGAACAAGGGCACTGCCAGATTGAGAAAGCACTGCAACTAGATTCATTAGTGTTTGTCTTCCCAACTCTGGAGATGTTGTGGAAAGCCCCAACTAAAAAAATGTTAGGATCAATGTCTAATGATTTTGTAACCATTGCACTAGAACAATTATTTAATTCTATCTTTGATTTATTTGAAATGATAGTGTGTGCAGAGATACTTGATACTTTGCTAGTATTAATGCACTGAATTGTATATATTTCTGATTTTTTTGGATTGCTTTAGAATAAAGGCATGAGGACTTTCTTTTAGCTCGTGAGGTTTTTCAAATGCCTGCTTTGGGACGTGGGACTCATTTTGAGCTATTTAGAGGGTCAGCACATATATCAGTTGCAAATTTATATCCCCAAGAGATGGAAAATTCATTGGGAGGTAAATAAGATTTCCTATGATTTAGGACTACAACTGGGCAAATTCTAAGTTCTGTAACTTCATTTGTAGACTGTCCTTGTTAATTCTGAGCATTATCACAGTCATCCTCAGATCGGTTACAACAAATAAGGGTCAAAATGTTTTACAAATACAAATCATGAATTTAAAGGATGAAGAACTAAAAACATATTGTGTTTACATGGACAAAGGGGGACAATTTCTAAATTTTTTAGGACCAATTCTAATTCAAGTGGAGGTTGTGAACAAGGTATTTTCAAACCAAATCTGAGAGTAGCAACCATATGGTGCATTTTTTGCAAAATTCTTAGAAAATCATAAATAAGAAACTCATCAAAGGATCATTGCAGGTTGCTTTTGAGGCTAAAAGGAAAATTATTTTGGAAGCATCAAAAGGTTGATTGGTGAGTGTCCTCAAACTAGTCCAAAATTTATCTCAGACTCGGTGATTTTCTTGGAAATATCATATAAATTCCATAAGCTTCCAACCATTCTAGATCTAATCGTGAATTGATTGCAGGGATAAATTACAAATTTTATACTGGTTTCAGGCATAGGAAATTGATTTTATTTTAGAAATTTTAAAACTTCTTTAATGATCTCCAATGTCATTGCAGACCTTTTGGAGTAGTTCTAAGCCCATTTTGAATCCATCAGAAGTCTGATACAGCATAGGTCCTCAGACTTAAATCTAAAAAATGCCTGAAACATGGGCAATTTTGAAGAAATTTCTCATAATTCACTAAGTTACCCAATCTTCAATGGGGATGTTTCTGAGTCTTTGGGAGGTATTTTGTGCAAGGATCAACAAGTTTAAAGACTAAATTCATCCAGAGGGTAATTTTCAAACTTGTCCTCAGAAAATCTAAGTTTGTCATTATGGAGAAAGATGGATTTTGACCATGGTTGGTGGGCATTTTTATTCATAATTCACATATAAATCCATGGATCATGATGTGTGATGAACATAATGAGTTGTTAGGACCCATCCTTAGTCAATTTTTAGACTTTTTGTGTTTGTCTTCAGAAAATCAGAGCTTAGTGGGAGTCTAATTTTGCCATTTTGTGGCTAAGTGTTGACAAATTTATATTGTCTTAGAATTCTAATCCAAATATTTTCTTAGTTACAACTCTCAAGGGATATAATCACAAAGTTATGGCATGGAATTCATAGAAAACATTTTTTTCATTCTTTAATTGAGTTTTGTGTCTATTGTTCAAATTCATTTGATGCTTGTAGTAGAGTTAGGATTTTGGATTATTGTCTTTAGAAAGAAAGTGTGAGAGTTTGTTGTCATTTAAGTTTTACATGTTAAAAAAATGCATGAAATATTTTGCCTATGGATTTGATATAAATAATATATTTTAATAGTTATTTATGTAATGATACTAACTAGTGTTAACACACTTTTGTTTGCAACTTTCTATTACGCCATTTGCTTGGTTCCTATACGAAATGGCAGACCAGGTATTTCATGAGAGCTTAGTTCATCTTTGATTTTTGTTTTGTTTTGTTTTTGTTATTGTCTTGTTTATATGATAGGAGTCATCTTTGATCTCTTCTTGTGATAAAAATGGCTGTCCTCTCTATCTTTCAATATTTCATTACATTATTATGACAGGTCATCTTGACCATGCCTTTATACATATGTCTTCAACGTGACTGCATTCTTTCAATGTGACTACCATTTTGTCTTTTCTTGGAACTTTGACTATCATGATGCTTATTGATGCTTTATACTTTCCACCTTTTCCACAACATACCATGTGATCTATCATTTCTTGTCCTCTAGCTTTCTATAATTCTGAAAATGGACCACAGAAAATGACGGAACATTTTAAAACATTGAAATCTAAAAATAATATTAAACATATTGTGAAAACTTAAAATCATCAAGTTATAAAAAGATATGACTCACCATATTTATTAGGATTTCTTAAAATTCTTATTGCATCTGAATAATAATCTACATATACGATTGAAATATGTGGATGATCTCATTGCACATCTTGTAACATAATTCTCAAAAGTTGGTTGTTACTTTGAGAAAAATTATTAAATTTGATTAGACAACCATTATCATCGAAGAAGTCTGATGAAGAATTGATTAAGCTTGCTGATAGATAGGAAGTTAAACATCCAATAGGAAAATTGCTTGGAACCAAGAACATATTTTCTAATAGGTAGGAAGGTGGACATCTAATAGTAAAATTGCATGGAACCAAGAAGAACAAAATTCACACCATAAATGTAGTCGTCAAGCCTGCTCAAATATGGTGGCAAAAATGATAGCTCATATTTTCCTTAACAAAAGTTAGATATGGGATGTCATTTAAAATAGTCTCTTCACAATGACTCATCACTCCAAAAGGTGGATATATCTCTCAAACTAGAAAAATAAACTTTGAATATAATGATTACATTGATCTAGAAGGGATTGAGTCATATCTCTCAAACTTTTCCTCTTTTGTACATCTCACCTTAAAGCCAAGTTTTGAATGTTTCAAATTTCTTAAGCTGTAACATATCACGCACCTAAGAGTCATGTTCTCTTCAAAATGAAGTAATACTTGAGTTAAAATTTGTACTCTTATTGTTGATAGTACATGGTGCATTCAGGGAAATAGGACATCATCATCATCTGAATATTCAGATGAACAAGCAGCAAGACCTACTCCAGGTACAAATGAATACTTCAATGAAATGATATATTGCACTTGCAAAAGGTGCCAAAATAGGAAACTAAAGAAGCAACAAATTGTTCATATCCATAGATTGAACTATGGCGTTTATGTAGAAGAGGTACGCTATAATTAAAAAATTGTTATTATTATAATAAATAAATATACACATTATTCAATATATTACTATTGATCATTTCAATTGGTTTTGTTGATGAAAAGCTGCTTCCAATTCCCAATGTTCCTGAAGAACTAGTGGATGTCATTGATGACAGCTACTCTCAAGATGAAGAACAAGACACATTTATGGATGAAAATACTTCGCAGATAAATGAGACTGGTGTTAATGAATTTATCCAAGACTTCTACACATCTTTTGAAGAATTTATTGATTCACCCATAGCTTAGTTGGCTAGGATGCCTCTTTTCCCAAATGTAGATACCTCTATATTGGCGACACTTATGTTGTTGTTGAACTTGAAGGTTACACATGGATTGAAAAATAAATGCTTTACTGATATATTAAGGTAGGATTTGATATTTGTATAAATGAGTTCACTAGATGTCTTAAATATTTTGAATATTGTGTATACTTATCTAATAAAAATTGTTTGTTTCCTCATATAGACTTTTGGAAAAAATGATTCTTCCAAAGGACAATAAGTTGTCTCATTCACACAAAGAAGTATCTTCAGTGATGAAAGATATTGGAAGGGAGTACAATGCATATGATGCATGTCCAAATGACCATATATTATACTATGGAAAGAATTCAAATTTGCAAAAATGCCCAGTGTGTCACACAGATAGGTATCGTCAAGATCAAGTATCCAAGAAGGTTCCTTATAAAGTACTACGATACATTCCACTAAAGCCAAGGTTTGAGAGGATGTCCAAATGCAAGGATTTGGAAAAATATATGAATTATCATGCATAAGGGAGGAGTCAAGATGGTGTCATGTGTATGGCCACAAATAGAAAACATTGGAAAGAGATTGAGGAAAAATGGCCACATTTAAGAAATGAGCCAAGGAATCCAAGAATTTCTCTAGCAATGGATGGTGTCAATCCTTTTCGAGATCTTAGAACAACATATTCTATTTGGCCAATTTTAATTATTAACAACAATCTTCCTCCTTGGATGGTAATGAAAAAGGAACATGCAATGTTAACTCTTATCATAACAGGTACTAGAACATATGAGTTCAGTGCTTTATTTAAGATTGTATAAAAATATTTCAATTCAATTAAACTCTGATAATAAACTTTTTGTTTATGTAGGGAAGTATCAGGTAAAGGATATGGATGTATAAATGGAACCCCTCATTGAAGAGCTTCATGAATTATGGGATGGTGTAAATATGTATGATGTATCAATACATATCAACGATAGAAACTTTCTCTTTCATGCAATCCTTATTTGGACAATTCATGATGCCCCGGGGCTCTCTATTTGTTGTGGTAATATATTGTGAATTAGATTTGTAATTAATTTTTTCATTTTACCATTTACTAAATATGGTTTCCATACTTATTCTAGGGATACAAACAAAGGGAAAACATGGTTGTCCATCATGTGGGCCGAAGACATAGTATAGGCAGTCAAAGGATCTCAATAAAACTATTTATGATGAGTATAGACAATTTTTGTCACAAAATCATCGCTATCGAGTGTGTGAGAAAAATAAGTTTAATGGAAAAGAAGTGGAAATGAGGAAGCCAAGAAGGATGAACCCTTCTAGGTGGAAAGCACTATATGACAAAAAAGAAGGGTCGGGCTTTCCACTAGGAATGAAAAGACTTTCTATTTTCTACAAATTACAATATTATGAGAACTTGCCAATAGCCCACCTATTTGATACTATGCACATTTGGAAAAATGTGGCAGAATGTGTGTGGAAACATCTAAATGGAACCAATCTTGAAGCACAAATAAAGTTACGAAAGGATCTCCAAATTGCCAATATTATGCCAAACATGTAGTTACATGAAAACAACTCATTTGTTCATGCTCCATGGATTTTAACATCAAATGAGAAAGAAAACATCATTGATACAATGAAAAGAACAAGGTTTCCCTTAGGTTTTGGTGTGACATTAAAGATCTTATTCACACGAGATGGATCAGAATTCTCGAGGCTAAAAACACATGATTGGCACAACTGGATAAAGGTAACTTTGTAGAACATCAAATTTGTTGGAAACATAATTATAAATTTGTTTATCTTAGTGGCAATATAAGTTCATGCATAATTTAACTTTGTTTTTTTAATGGTCCTATAGTATGTGTTGCCCGTAGCAATACCGAGCACCTTTGACTATGATGTCACATTAACTATTTACAAATTATCCAAATATTTGAGGTATTTTGAACCCATCATGCATACTCTTCCATTACTCTTATCCTTTGAAGTGTATTATTGGTATTATCTTTATATACATTTATACCATTAGTTTTGAACAAATAATAAGTCTTCAATATAATACACCTTAATATTTGTAGGTGGGTTTCATCTAAAGAGATACATCAGGATGAATTGAGTTATTGGAAGAGGAATGTTCCACTTTTGATGTGTGATATTCAATTGTACTTCCCTATGAGCTTCTTGAATTCTCAAGAGCACTACCTTGTACACCTAGTAGAAGATATTGAATTATGTGGTCCTATCCATATTCAAACAATGTGGCTCATGGAGAGATATATGAAGGCTCTAAAACAATTTGTGAGGCAAAAGGCTCGGCCAGAAGGGTCCATGGTTGAGGGGTACATGGTTCTCCAGGCAATGGTTCATTTGAGTGAGTACTTACCTGAATTACATCTTGAAGCACCGTGATTATGGGATTATAAGCAACCTCAATCATTTGGAGAGAAATTAGAGGGTAAAGGGACTTCAAAGAGGATACAAGGTACACAAAAATGTTGGAGTAATTTTTTTTATCTTAAATTTTTTAAGACATAAATTTAAATCTATTTTCCATTGCAGATGCTAAGGAGTGGGAGTCGTTACATTTATATGTTGCATATAATTCTGACTTTGTGTTGGAATGGATGGAGAAATACATTGAACAAAAGAAATTAGAGGATGAAAAGGCATGGACCATTATATATAATAGACATCTAGTCAAAACACTGGTCAAGGACTTCCTGCAAGCCATAAAAGAAAATGGCCAGATAGATGCTCGTGGAATTGGCTCAAGACAAATATTGAACATGAAGCAACAAAGAGGAAGAATTGAGTGACACAACAAAAAATGGATTTCATTAAAGGATCTAGAAATTGGGAGGTGATACATATATATTAACATATTTTAAGTATTTAGTAATTTTTTTTTTAACCTTTTTTATCCTTGAATCTAATTAGTTAATATTTATATGAATTTAGGTAACATATTACAAAGGAATGTGGAATTTTGGTTATCATTTTCGCATTAAAAAGGTTGATGACAAGAGACAAACTTATGATTGTGGATTTTCTATATCATTTGAGGTGGAATGACGTTCACAGGAAAATGATAGACAACCAATCACAAGCACACTTCGCTATTATGGAGTGCTGGTGGATATTATAGAGCTTGATTTTATATATTTCAAGAAAGTTATTTTTCGTGTTGAATGGTACAAACTTATCAAAGTGGGTGAAGAAAAAACTATAGTGTTGCACAAGAATGGCTTCCATATGATCAATACATCTAGGTTTGAAGCCACTTCTGAACCTTATGTTTTTCCAAATCAATGTGACTAGATATTTCTCATTCCAAATTTAGAATAGCCTGGTTGGTCATTCGTGATCGATTATGATCCAAGAGGATGGAGAGTAACATTTGTTCAAGATGTAGAGGACCATGATTTACGTGAAGATACAGAAGTCCCCCTTGAAGACATACATGACCAAGATGGAGATGATGAAAGATTTATTGTCAATGATGTCTATGACCAAGATGATGATCATGACGAGTTTATTGAAGTGTCTGGAGGATATAAGCAACCACATGGGCATCAAGTTCATGAAGATGATTAATTTATTGATTTTGATTTGCCTGTAGTTGAAGGTGAAGAAGGCCATGAAAACAATGACATTAATTTATTTGTGGATTTAGAGCTCATTAATGATGGCGCATTTATGCCATCAAATGAGGATATTTCATGTGAGAATGACATTGTTTGATCATCATGTTAACTAGAAGATAGTTGTCAGGATTCAATACAATATAATTATATATCTTTACAACTTAAGTATTGTGTTTTTTAATATAGATAGCATGTAAGGTAAATTAAGTAATTTGAATTCTTTGAGTGTTTCATTAGTGGATGTTTTTAATGTCAATGAATACAACTTGCAATTTTTGTTTCAAATGGATAAGTTGTTTCATTTATTTTTTTACTTCTTTAACAATGTACTTGAAAGACACTTTTGTGTTTGGAAGATTTACACAATCAACACCTAGGCACTTTATGAAATTGACACCTAGGAAAGAGAAATACAATACCATAAAGCTAAGAAAATTTGGAAGTTGAGCATTGTTTATATTTTTTTTATGCATTGAAACATAATGAAAAAAATGTATGTTATTGGTCATGTGCTAGTGAATTTGAGTTATGTTAATTATATCAGTTGCATATGTTCTCTAATCAATATCTTGTCATTTTACATCATTATGTGTTTCTTTAAGAATGTGCCTATGGGTGCTCAAGATTCTACTATAGGGATTCCATTCATCTTAAATGCTCTTTTTGAAATGTTGAAGAATGGACAAGGGAAAAATATTACTGAGATGGTGCTAGAGGTAAGTTTGAAAATTGTTTTTTATAAGTTCAATTATCTTATATTTTGTATTATATTATGTTAATTTATGTTTGTGGAATGCAGGCCATCTCTAAATAAACTCCACAAAGCACACATCTTGTAGGCATGCAAGATCCAATTATGCCATCCAATGCACCCAATATTATGCAAAAAGTAAGATTCAATCATATGTTTGTGTTGGTTTTATTATGTTATTTCCCCTATTATACCTCTTATATTTGTGTCTATAGGATGTTTCAAGATGTGTCATGCCCTCTACATCTAGACTAGAAACAACTACCACAAGAGTGGTATCAGGTGCAATACCTCATAGCATGCCCTCTACATCAAACATGGATGCCCCTAGCATCCCTACTGAAAAGGACATGCACACCCCTATTAGGAGTACATCTAACCCATCAAATGTGGGTTCAATCAGAATTCTCCCACCAACACCTGAACAAGTTGCCTTGAGGAGTCTTATAGAATCACAGTCAAGAATACTAAGGTTCCTACCAGATACTCTTGAAACTGTTGAAACTAGGAAAGAAATACTTCAACAAATTGAGCTATGTGAGAGAACATTGTTGGGGAGTGCAGAGCTTACTTCAGATGAACAGGTAAAATTATCTGCAAATATTATCTTATAATTCTTTTATACCATAGATATGTTTTAACTTTGAATCTTTTATCTTTTAAATCCAATTACAATATTCAAGGGTTCCAACCCTATGGAATCACAAAATCCTCATATTTTAGAAACAAGTCCCATGCAAATTAGCACCTACTCATGTTTTCTCAAGCACCAAATTTAGTAAACAATCAAAATGAGTATTAACTTTGAATATTCAAAACTGATTTCCCCTTTTACAAAATGATCAAACTAAAATTTTGATATATAATAGAACAATTCTGATATCTTCAAAGTATCTTATATATAGTCTGAATTAAAATTACTCACTATATCACATTTGCAAAGTTAGGCAAGATTGAAAATGAATAAATCCAAAACTGTTATATAGGTCTACAAACTAATGTCACATAAAATGATATCTCTAAATTCTGATATTCTCTATTTATCTGATCACTTCTCTTATTACCAGCCAGTGACTAATATTTCTAAAATATTAAAGTTTCAGATATTGTATTAGCTTAGTATGTATATGAGGGTCTAAAACTGGAACATCAAATGCATTTACAATACTTGAAGTGTTGAGAGTCTTTACCAATTGTCTTATGTATTCAAATGTAACAGACCTTCAAATATTCACATGTACAGACATGTTGCTCTTTCATATAACTTCTTCACAACTGCAACCTACTTCCAAGCGTCATTCTTTTCTAATTCATTTTAGAATTCACTGTCATTGCCTTGAACATATTTTATATCACTGTCTTATAAAACACAACAAATAATAACAGTCATTGACATGAAGTAGCACTATTTTCTCATTGTTTGTCACTCTTCACCACTATCTTGATCTTGTGATTATTCATTAGGTGAAGCTTTTTAAACAAGTTATGATTTTTTGTTTATTCATTATGTGAATCTCTTTAGCACTTATAGCTAGATGAAATTTCTAATAATTTCAAAATCTCATTGTAATATAGGAAATAAATGACAAAGTGACCAATGTACCTATAGGGGCATCTACCTCAATTACTAAGACTACAACAATATCATTAGTGACTACAAAAGGAATGCAAGAAGTTACTATCTTTCTCACCTCAAAAGGAGAAGTCTTGAAGGATGAAATGGGGCTAAAATTCTATCACTTTATGTTTCATCATGCAGAACATATATCTGGAAATACCATTCAAATCGATTGGAGGAAGCAAGACAATGCTAAGAAATATGAACTCTTTAAAGATGTCATACTAGAGTTTGGAAATCCTAGTTTTGATAAGGAAAGTATTGTAGATATTTCACAAAAATACATTCACTCTAAACAAGACAATGTAATGTCAAAGCTAACAAAAGACTTGAGATATCCATGTCCATCTTGGATCACAAACCAAGGGACATGGGATGAGCTTGTGAAAGATGCCAAATTTAAGAGGAAGGCCCACAATAATCCAAACTATAGGCCCTATGCACAGGGAGGATCTAAAAGATGCCTTTGAGATACAACAAAAGCAACTCAGGCTAGGGTTTCAAGTATTAGATCCCATAAATTAGGATATGGTGGGTACAATAGCATTTGTGGTGGCTTGGTAAGTGAACATTTTCATATATGGCATTTTCTATTTCTTCAAAAAAATCATGAAAAAATTGTGAGTTAATTGTATCTTACAAGTCTTTATACCTTATAAATTTGGTTATATTTATTTATGTAGGTGCACCAATTTCAAAAGGAAGCTTCAGAGGAGGATTTAAAATATGCCTTACTGCATGGTTCCCAAGGCCTTCAAAAACATATGCTAGATAGAGGAGAGAAATTAGTCACTGGTCATGAATCTAAGGAAAGTTCTTTATAATCTTCTATGGTTCATGCAATAATTTAATTAGAGGTATTATATTATTTTATTAAGTTAAAACTGTGTTGTGTATATAGGAAGTCCAACAATCAAACTCATCAGGTAGTGAGCATGAAGAGGAGCTAGAGAAACACAATGAATTGTTTGGTGCACACATTGATTCAGTTATCATTCCTTAACCTCAACAAGAATCCATCCTTGAATTTCAGCAAGTGGGAAACAAGAATAACAAGGAGGGTGTTCAATGTGATGAACATTCGACACCCACAATTAGAATAGTGCCACAGAGAAAGAGGACACAAAGGAAGAGGACAGAAATGGATAGAGGACACAAAAAATGATAACACTTGATGACTATGAAAATGGTATGATTCTTTGTTTCATGTTGTGTTTTTTATGCAGGCGCATTCTATCTATTTCTATTCTAGTCTCATATGATGTGGCAAATTAATAAGATAGAGGTTGTAAGTTATCTGCAATCTTCCAAATCCAATTATTTAGAAAATTGTATAGGGAGTTTGAGGAATATTAGGGATCTTTATTTGATCTTTCTTAAATAAGCTGATTTGTTACAGATTGGTTTTAGCCTTATATTAGTCTGTTTGTATGGTTAAAAAGAGGCAATATTTCAGCCTTGAGACAGAGAGGAGATCCAGGGATGCCAAGTTTCCTCAAAGTTTTTTCTAAGCTCTTTCTATAAATTAAATTAAATAAAGGAACTACATTTTCCTTATTTCCATTACAAACAAACTTAGAAAGCCCATCCTGCTCCACCTCCTCAACCTCCTCAAATCCCTCTGCCTGAACAAGCCCCTGAGACTGACAGTCAAATGTCATCAAAGACCAAACAGAAGGTTAGTTTCACATTACCTACTGAGGAAGATATAATATACTATACACCAGCACATTACTCTTCTGAGAGAGATTAATACTGCCCCATGTTGTTGAATACCCACCCACCAATTCAATCATTGCACTATTCTATTTTCTGAGGAAACAAGTTAGAATATATAAATGTGGGTATCTCTGGCAGATTATAACAATTGGAGTAAGCAGATTTCTAAATCACAAACCACTTTCATGGTTGTGCTAAAAGTTTTTTTAAGCTATATATTTGTATCAAAAGAAGCTTTCACAAGGACTGGTAGATCTAGCATTATGTAATAAACCTTTTTGAAATGTAAAATTTTGCTGGATTTTAGATTAAGGTGACTAATTTCCAGTTACAAATATCTATGTGTATGGAAGCACTATAATGAAAGCACTAATTCATTTTCTTGAATACTCTTCCACAAATTGGAGAATTTTCTCTGTATAGATTTTTCTTTCAAGTTTTTGTTTTGTAATAGGTTTTAGTAGATTAACATATTGACATGAGATGTTATCCAAAGAGGTGATGGCATTAGTAGATACCTAGTGGACTTGGTTCATCTAGATTCCCAAGTTCACATACATTAGAGTTAGAGGATTCCATCGACACCCTTTCCTTCTTCCTTGTTATTGTAGCGATAAAATGATTTTACTAGAGTTTTCAAGACAGCTTGTAGAACTACTGGCACTAATGACACAGAAATATAAGCTCAGAGTGGGATTTCCATTGAAATCAGAGTTTTATGTCAAATTTCCTAATCTACATGCAACTAAATCTGCAACATATGAGTTAGACGCATTGAACATTAAATAATATGAGTCAAAAAGATCAAAATATGATCCTTAATGCAGGATAAAGGCCATAATGCCTACAGATTTTTTTCTTAAAACCTAGCCTCAGTTAAATGTCCAGAACTTTCTCATTTCTTAACGAAATAGAGAGATTGAAAATGTTTTGGAAATATAGGAGAGAGGAACATCTAAAGCCATAAGTCATTTTGAAGACTCCATTCTAGTAAACAAGAATTTTTAGACAACAGGTTCAATGATGAAGCCTATGTGGCTTATCTTATAAGTGGCAGCCATAAGTGATTTTGGTCAATAAATCAATAAATAATTTGTAAAAAAAATTGTGGTTAGCCTGATATACCTCTATTCCACTAAGTTTTTGTTTTATTTGTTGTTAACAATGTAACCTATGAATTAACAATATCATTGCTATGTGTTATATTTACAGATTCTTTTTGTATTCACTTCATTCTAGTTTTTTATTATCCTTCAATTTTTTTGTCCATATTATTTAGCATCTATTTAGCTGGTAGGGCTTACATTTTATGAATTTAAATTTATAGGCATTCTTATCCATTTTCTCCAAGTTGGATAAATGACTATCTCTATCTTAAGCTACTCACACATTCTGAAGCCCACTTGATCATTTAATCTAATGAGTTTTGCATATGTGAGCAACATCATTTGATTAGTTATGTTATATTCTTACACTTATTTTCTATGTTTCAGGCTACAGGAGAAACATGAAGAATATGAGATGCTTCTTGTTCGGTTGGATCTTTTATATCTTTCAAGGCTACATGAGAAACATAAAGAATATGAAAGCGTCTTGTTCAATTGGAAAACATTGTTGGACAACTGTATATTCTGGATATGGCAAGCTGAAAATAATACAGCTCCAACATGTTCAAAAATAAATATTTCCTTCTAGTTGTCTTCATAAAAATATGTATTTAAATAAAAGAAATTTTGTGCTACACCATTAAACTCGGTGGACATGTTAGTATGGAGGAGTTTGGGCCAATTTAAATACTTAACTATGTTTTGGAAAATTAGTGTCAATATTCAAGTAACGGTTATGTGTTGTATCCATTGCATGTTTTTTATTGTCGTGGAGAAACTCTCACATTTTTTTAAGCATTAAAATTCAACCTGGTGGCCAGTTATATCCATTTATCCTATATTAAAACCAGAGTTTGGAAAAAAAAAATTATTTTTCCTGCTCAATGCAAATTGCAAACATTTAGATAAATGGGTAAAAGTCAGAAGTAAATTTAGTTGTAACCCAATAAAAGTTTCAAACAGTTGCAGTGACTCCTGTCGCTAAAACCCTACAAAAACCCTCCCCCAAAAACCCAATAAAACTTCTTTCAGCAAGGCTGTACTTTAGAAACGAATAGTGAGCTGCATAATTCATTTAGTTTTCTTCTTTTGGCATATGGCTCCAGGCCTATGCTTGAGGTCTGAGTAGCACTTGTTTTGTCATTGTCTCAGCTGCTGAAACATGCCCTACATCTAGAAATCCAGTAGGAGTTTTTGCTGCTGATAGCGATCTTCCTAATATCTAGTTTTTCTTGTTTCTTGTGAATAAATTCTCTATCATACCCTCCAGGATCAGATTGTAACACCCAAACATTCTTTCTTTGTCCACATTGCTGCAAGAAGATAGAACCCTCTTGTAATGGGCTACTTTTAGAGGTACCACTCCCTCTGCTACACACAACACTACTAATTTAAAATTTCTATTTACAACTTTGAAAACAAATTGTGTTGTGTGTTTCATGGAGTGCATTCCTCCTGCATTTATTTCACATTTCATGAATAAGAAATAAAATCATGTGGTGTTGCAAGGTCCAACTAGGCATGGGTGGGAGGTGGAGTTATCACACATTACATACAATACACTAGAAATTTGACATGGGTGGAAAGAATTTGCTAATTCTCACAGCCTACAATTAGGAGATTTTCTTGTGTTCCACTATGTAGGAAATTCTTACTTCGAAGTTCTTATTTATGGAAGATCTGGGTGTGAGAAAAAAATTCAATGCTGATAATTTTAAAAAACCAGACATTGTTTCAAATGAGAGATTCTCTTCTGACAAAATCAACAACCGAACAACAAATTGATGATTCATGAGGAAAATAACAATGAATCTGAAGCTGTGGCTGAACATCAAAGAAGAAAAAGGAAATCCTCATTTCCTAGTAAGAAAAAGTTTTATCAAAGACTATAGAGCTATTTAAATTTGTAAGTTCTATAACTTGTTTGAAATTATGGAGTTGAGATTTGATTTCTATTTTTTCTAAAAGAATTGGTATAACAGTAAATTTACTTTTATTGCTGACCATTCATCCAAGAATGTTGGGCATTCTCTCTCCCCTCGAAAGCACATGTCGATGATGGATTCTGCCACTCCTTTCAAATCAAATAAACCATTTCTTAGAATGCTTATGAAATCATGGAATGTAAATAAACGACCAAACAAGCTGGTGAGATCAAATTCTCTCCTTTTCTTGCTTAAATATATTTTTTTATACTTTCAAATTTAAATTAAGACTAGAGAGTGTATAAAGAGGCATTTAAAAAATTAACAATATGTAATGAATAGTAGTTTTATCTCATGAAAATAAACAGAACACTCATTAAATCAAAAATTCAATGTACTAAATTACTTTTGTTTCTCCATTTTTCTGAAATTTGATTTTCCATTTTTCGGACATATCTCTAATAGTATTGAAAGGACGTGTGAATGTTAAGTTTAAGAATGTATTATATAAATATAATCCAATGATTCATTGATTTAAATAACTTAGCATTTGTTGTGGTTTGGAAATGCAGGAGTTCTGGGAAAGTCATAAATATCCAATTCAAAGTCATAAATATCCAATTCAACTACCAAGAGAAAAAAGTGAAGTACTACTTGTGAATGGAGAGTGCAAGGAGTGGAAAATAAACTGTATTGTGAATGGAAATACCCCTATTAGGATGAATATTTTATTATTTCTATTTGGAAACATTGAATGTTGAAAATCATAGTAAAAAAAAATTAAAATCAATTGTTTATTTTTTGATATATTTTCCCATATTGTCTCTATAGAGACAATTTTTGGGATTTAGAGACAAATTGTCTCTCTAGAGACAATAGTTGGGATGTAAAGACATGTTGTCTCTCTAAAGACAATATGTCTTTACATCCCAACTATTGTCTCTAAAGAGACAAAAATACTTCCTGCTTCATATTGTCTCATAAAGACAATATTTGAAGACAATAATTTGAGACAGAGGTTTAAGGACAATACTGAAGACAATTCTTAAGTTTTTATTTGTCTTAGGTTGAGACAATTTACTCAAAAAAATTCTTAAAACCCCCTCTATGTAGTAGTTTTTTTTTTTTTTTAGTTTTTCAAATTTGCAATATTTTGATCGTGTGTGTGTAGGAAATTTATAGCTTAAACTACTTGCAAATTTGCAATGTTGGCCCTAACACAAATTCTTTCAAAATATTTTTGCCTTCGTTGGCTTTCATTTTCCTTGGTGTGTTCTTTCCTGATTCTCTATGTTCTACATTAAATCCTTTTATACATCTCAGTCTGTAATTTGTCTAGTTCTTACACTCATGTGTTAATGGGTATGGAAGATTTATGTGGAGTATTGGGGTAGAAAAGTAATGATTCATTCATAAAAAATCTACATGGCTCACTATGTAGACATCTCTATTTCCCTCAAATCACAAGCGCCACATACTCACTAGATTGTGACATTTGCGTTAGGGGTAAAACAGAGAGACTAGGTCTTTATGTCGTATGTGTTTCCATATGAGAAAGGCCCAACCTATTTTCTAGGATCGATGGATGGAAGTGGTCAAGATGTCAATGACTACCATTGAGAGCTTCTTGATTTTCCATCCTTGATTTTGGAAAACATTGCTGACGTGTTCACTTTCTTTGCAGCCGCCATAATGGTCTGATCTGGCTTCTTTTCTTCTCTATTTCTGCCTTTTCCTTCTCCATTTTCTTTAGTTCCTCAGTCAACTGCTCATCCACCAGCCCTAGTAGAACATTTTCCACACCTGTCACCATCTACACACAAACCCTAGGTCAGAAGCCAAATGCCCCCAAAAAATAGAACATTAACAAAGCAAAAAAATAGAGCAAAAATAGGGCAAGAAACAGAGGTTTATGAGAGTAAATTGCAAAGAAATGAAATGGATACCTATTGAGAATGAATATACATAGTATGGCCAATCCTGAGGATAAAAATATCTGCTAAAATGCACAGAATACCTCTACTTAAATGTACTTTATACATATTGCAATATTTTTGCAGTTGCACTGGTATTGAAACTGACAAGATTATCGACAACTGAATACTTGAGCAGAGGATATTAGGACGTAGGAGATAATATGAAATTTGGGTTCCTAATGGCTTTTACGACCACCATGTTGTCATGGAGCGTGGTGGAGTTCGGAGGAGACATGGGTGATGACCTCCAACATAATATGGATGTCGTTCGTTGCGTTGCTGCCTCCCTCATCTTTAAATCAACAAACAAATATTATTCTAACCTTCTCCTTCAAACAACAATGCGGGTAAAATCATCATTTCCTTCACTCATATTTGCGGAAGAATTTTACTCATCCGGTTTCATCACATCAAATTCTTATTGAAAAGTTACACTTTTGAGGATATTTTGTACCTTTCCCAGGTGTTTGATTTCATAGATAAGTATAGAGGATCTTACAGTGATGCCCTCTCACCTGAAGTTTTCCCCTTCTATTGTTCCTACTCTGCAATATATCTGCAAATTTCTAAAACTTGAGGATCCATCACTCCCAAAACTAGCTTTTGAATTTCAATTCCTGCGTGAATAGGGATTTTAAAACTTAAAGTGGAGCAAGAACATTGACACATATACAAGCTACAAATAGAATGATAATAGGTGGCATGATGTATTGGTCAATGCATATCATGCATGCCATGTGGAGACTTCAGTTTTGGATGCATTCGAGAATAGTTAGCAAAAATCAAGGACATAGCAAAGTGCTAGTTTTTTAATATTTTAATATTAATTTATAATGGAATTGAGATCGACGTTTATGACCTCTCATGGATTGGCAAATGGCCTCAAATTTATTTTATCCACCGTGTCACTTTATTCTTTGCAAAGAATAGTGTAATTTGTATTTTGTAGCAATTTCTTCTTACCATGATACCTTACTCCAAGGAAGAAATTATATGTCCTAAAGGAACTCACTTTCAACGTCTTTGGATGGTTAAGAAGCATATCAAACTTTTTGTAAATATGCTTGTGGTTTTAGTAGGGAAAGATCATACCTTTATCATTCGTCCTCTTGAATGTTGCCAATTATTGGCATTTAGATATTTAGAGTTAGAAAAGGATAAGAAAGTATTGAGTTTCCAATAATGGTTATTGGCTGTAGTTTTCTTCTATTTTATAAATTTGGTTAAGTAAGAAATAATTTAATAGGTGTGATTATGTAGATAGTGTTTTACAATTAAAATAATTATTGTTTGATGTGAAGACATTACTCCAAAATTCTAGAACTTCACTCACTTATCTATTTTAGGGGTGTTTTAATTAATGTGGCATGATTATGGTTCATGTTGGCAAATTATGGAGGGATAGAGGTTAATTGGTGAGATTGGGCACTCTCTTTTTCACATTGGGCTCATTTCAAATTTGGGAAGTTATTCCTACAAGTATACATTAATAAGCAATCAAATCAAACAGAATAAATAACTAATGAATTTCATAGAAAATATACTCATATGAATTTTACCTCAATCACTATCACTAGAGCAAGCTCAACTAGTTGTCATAAAAACTCTTTATAGTTGACGATTGACTCCTAAACATAATAAAGTGATTCAAATAAGTTGTGTATTTGGCTGGAGCAAAGTTATTTGGTTGGAGAAAAGTTGAGCTCATTTAAGAAAGAAACAACAGTTATAGGAGCTGCACAGTTGCTTTAATGGCATTATTTATATTATTTTAAATCATAAATAGGGCTTAGACATGACTATAGAAAAAGGAGGAGGAAGAAGGACTGTCTCAAGACTCTCAATGAAGACATCCTAATCTATGTTTCAATGTTTTGATAATTTGTGTAATATGAATCTTTTTTCTCTTTTGAGAATAAAAATAGGGAAAGTTAGAAAAGAGAAATGAATAAAGGTTTTAAATTACATTTATAGATGCCAATCTCAATTTCACTACCCTTTCTAATCATTCTATACCCTAACATCTTATCGTTGCACATGCCAAATTTCTTGCAACTTTTGCAACTTTAGCACACATTAATTTATCGGGTTATGAGATTAGCTGGTTATATTTTAGTTTACTATTTATCATACACACTTTTAAATGATCTAAAGCTATTTAAATTTCCACCACTAAACCGCCTAATTAATCTATCCCTGGCCAAATCTTCCCTTTGCAGAGAGTTGGCAAATGTGTTCGTATTTAAGGAATCAAAAAATTCATCAATCAATTGTATATGATCCACGTTTCATGGACACACAATTGATTGCTTCTGCCAACCCCGCCATGAATACAATGGGCTTCTAAATCATGTGCAATGACACACAAGATGTACCCCCCAAACATGCCTAAGAATGAAAGGGACGTCTCTTTTGTATCGCTACAAAGCATTCTGGACCACACAAGACAAATCAAAACTCTACAAAACTGATAATGGCTAGCCTTCCCACCTCCCAGCTCGTAATGATGATCGCCTAAACCTACACAACCCAAAAATACTATCCATTTGGTGAGCCAATGTAGACTTCCAGCTCATCTTGTCAATTCATGCAATACTCAAGTACATTGCAAAATATGCAGCAAAGGCCAAAAACAAATCAGAAACGTACCATACCATGTTAACCTGCATTTTAACAAGGTTTGAATCTAAAAAATAGCCCCAATTTATTTTCAAAGAATGCTGCTAGAAAGCATAGTAGACCGTGACATTGGTTCACAGGAAACTTGCCACCTCTTGCTCAAACTTCCGCTCTCCATATCTAGTAGAAAATTGGTATCTTTAAATGTCAACCAAAAAAACCTACAATGTATACCAATTACACCAGCAACAGTTACAACATACCCCAACTATATTGAATCCTACATCTCACTCCCTACACACCTAGAGTCCTCATCACTTATAGAGGTCACCCAACAATGGACCTTCAATGCTATAAGGAAAAAAAACCAATGGACAAAGTGCCCCACCACAGCTATTGTCCAAGTCTCACCACGCTTTATAATCATCCCTTCAAATGAAGACAATAGCTTTGAAACATTTTGTTGGAGTGAATTAGTTCCATACAAACCATTCTAAAACCTTCAAACAAGTATTGGGTAAACATCATGTGAGATAAAAAATGATTAGGAGGATTTTTCAAACCAATACCATCCTTGGCATGTGCATAGAACCAATCTTGAGCTGGAACAAGAAGACGAAATTGAAAGCCCAATAATAAATTGAAACATTTTGCATGAAAATACACCAAATGAATGGAAAGTCTTGTTAGGATTGTACCCAGGTCTACCTATCCACCTAAATGAAATTGACATGCTTGGTAACCGAGAAATAGACTTGAACAATAATTGGACAGATTTAGAATTCAATCAATCACAAAAAAATAGTGACTGGTTTCATTAAAAGTAACTGTACCATGTTTCAAGTCTACCAAAGTTGCAATAACCATACACAAACTATGTTGTCTACACAACAACAAAAAACATAGGTAATTGTTCAACGACACCTACATTTCAGCGCCCAAGAACTGCCCCTTAAGAAATTTGTGCAAGGCACATCAGGCACAAGGAAGTCACTCCTTATTACAACAATAAAGACAATAATGATCAACTCAGCCCCAAATACTCAATTTCCACTGCACCTCCTCGCACCAATAGGTGTGTCAGCATTTAACATACAAGAATCAACAATTCATTCCTCACTACGAATACCAATCAAAAAATGGTACCCCTACAAGGAAAATCTCTTGCAACTTTCCAAGAGAGCATGTACAATATTCGCTACATTTTAATAGATGAAATGAGTTTCATAGGCCTACGCTACTTGAAAAAATTGACATGAGGCTTCGCCAAACTTTCCCAACTCAGAATCACATTCCTTTTGGCGGACGCTCTATTGTTCTATTTGGTGACTTGGGACAATTGCCGCCAGTTAAAGACATTCCAATGTATGCTCTCTCTCTCTCTCTCTCTCTCTCTCTCTCTCTAGACACATTGTTGTATACATATCACTCAATCTTTATCTATTCCTATAGCCCTCCCTCTTTCTACGTCTATATATCACCATCTATATATCTCTATAACTTTTCCTCTATATCTCTCCCTCTCTATGTCTCTTTTTGTATCTCCCTAGATATCTTTCTATCTTTACCTCTTGATCTATCTCTAACTCTCTATCTTTACTTCAACACTATTGTTACCCTGGATAAAATTTTCCGCCAAATAGGAGACACTCCTATTCAAGTTCAATTTTGTGCATTCCTTTCAAATTTACGACATGCAAAACCTACAGTTGCAGATTGGCAACTTCTAATGTCAAGATCAAATCCATCAATTGCATCAGCTGAATAATCACTTTTTCTCTCAGCCATACATCTCTTTTCAACAAATGAAATGGTCTTAATGCATAACAAACGCATGTTTCTATCTTTAGCAAAGCTAGTTGCACTATCCAATGCAGAACAACTTAAAGGATTACCCTGCTCAAATGCAGAAGAAGAAAAAATTCAATGTAAGATCCTCTTATGTATTGATCAAGAGGTCATGCTCTGTGAAAATATATGGGTCCAAGTAGGGCTCGTCAATGGTGCACTTGGACAGGTAAAAGAAATTGTATACAATGATGGAGAAAAACCACCTCAGCTACTACTGTTTGTTGTTGTTGAATTTCAAAAGTACATGGGTCCACCTTGGGACAACAACAACCCAAATTATGTTCCAATAATTCCAATCAGTCGAGGAATGCACCACCAGATACCATTAAAAATGGCATGGGCCATAATAATCCACAAATCACAAGGACTTACACTTCAAAAAGAAACGATTGATATTAGCAACATTGACAGACAAGGCCTTACATTCACATCTATTTCAAGATTTCAAGAGCTTGGTAACCTCTGCATCCAACCAACATTCACATTTGAAAGATATGCCCGCATGCAACAAAACCCATATGTAGCTCGATGAAAAGAAGAAGAGATGCGTTTGGCACACTTATCAAATACTAGCCCTGCCACTACACCTTAATTGTAAGCACAACACCTCTTTAAATTAACTTATTTTGAAGTACACTGAACTGGAAATGCATAGTTATAAATTCAAATTTCATAACAAAAAAGGCAATAAATGTGAACTACTTATTTATCCAATATTACTGATATTTATGCTTCAACTTTGGAAAAAATTGGTACAGTTTCCAATAGTGAAAAACTGACCATGCTGAACAAAACATCTACAAGAATAACTTTATTAATACATAGTTTTTTGTTAAGATTGAGTTAAACTGAGATTTTGACATTTATCATTATGATACATTTGAATATTGTCTTATTAAACTTAAATATAATTTATTTCCTTTATATCAAAATAGTACAAAAAATAGTTATTAACGTCTACAAGAATAGTTATTAATACATTTATTTTATGTAAGATTGAGTTCAAATAAGAGTTTGCCATTTATCATTATGATACATTTACATTTTGTTTTATTTAACTTAAATATCAATTATTTTTCTTGAAATCACACTGTAAAAAAAATTAGATCTTCACTTTAAAGTAAATGCTAAGTATTTATTATTACCAATTGAATATAAATTCTAAATATTTTTTTTTTGGCATTGTTAGTTTGCTTTTAATTATTGTTCAACTCATTTGCAGAAATGTTGTGAATAAGGACTATTGTGATTGATCACTTATTTCAACATGTGGACATGCATAGGATTCATGAAGAAGAAAGATCTTCTGCATTGATTGCACAAAGCTTACTACAAGAAAGATGATTAATCACATATCATCCAGTATCACAGAGAGATTTGCCCACTTTTATAGGGATCCATATATTTCAGAATTGAATACTTGTGAAACATGCAATACAACAGAGGTACATCATATCCCAAGCGAGATATGATTTCAACCAGCTTCAATAGCCTCAAAAAAAGAACTCCTCTTTGATACATGGAGTAGGAGAATTGTGGTTAGAGAAGCTGCTTCGAGCACCACAAATCAATCCAACATCTTTGCAGAACCATTGCTATCGTGGTCAAATTTACCACTATCATTTTGCATCTGACTCAAACACATTGTGGAACTGACAAGTCATAGAAAGGTGGGGACCACAGGGAGCTTATTTATATATGCCCATAGCTGAACGTATAAGAAAAATTGTAATGGAGAAAATACCAACATGGACCCAAACAACTTTTGAATTCTACGCAAGCATCAATCTTCTCGCCAATAACTAGGGAGTTCTTCGTCGCACACTTGAGCGCCTTTACAGGTTTGATCATTTTGACCCCATGACAAACGAAGAAAATGCCCCAAATGTAATCCTTTAAAAATATTAGTTCATCCAGTTTGCATTAAAGTTCATTGACACTTCATAGTTTACAATTTCAAATAGAATAAAAAAGGAAAATGTAATAAATGTATACTTCTTCATTATGAAATGCAAATGATTTTGAACTTCGACTACAAAAAAATTTGTCCTGCTACCAACACTGACATACAAACTCTTCTAAAAAAAAAGTTTACAACAATTTTTTAAAATATAAGCGTTATTTGTAACATACAATTAAATCCACAATTTTTATTATAGCTAACTTATATATTTTAAATTTCTCTATTTTTTTGAAAAATGGGTACGTCATATTTCAGAAATTGCAAATAAAATATGAAACTGTTGACAATGGATACACCATATCTTTGTAGGTGAATTTATATTTTGCCTTTCTAGTGGTTAAAGAAATTCATTTGAATTTAATGAACACAGTTGAAACTTTACTAAAGTGGAAAATAATTTGTTTATTTTGTACTCCAATATTTTCATGTATGCAGAACATTTAATGAATTACACTTACAATTAAATTTCCAACAAATCACATATTACTTTTTCTTGTATGTAGTACATTAGCTTATATATTTTATGTAAACAATTTTGATTCATATTTTTCTTTTCAAGTTATTCATATTCTTCACCTCATTATATGGGATATGATACACAATAGATATTGCCACTTAAATATGATACAATTAAATTTCTGGCAAATAAAATATTACTTTATTTTATGTACACAATTTTAATTATTATATTTTTGTTTTGTTGTCTTCATTGTATCATTTTCAAAAAAAAAATGTACTGACTAATAGATTCTTTTAATATAAATTAGTATTACAAAAAAATCTATTAACTAAAATGGCATATTTAATTATAGTTAATAAATTAAGAATAGAAATAGTAATATAGTTTTTAAATATAAATTGAAGAGTATATATTTAATATAAATTAGTATTACAATCTTAAATCATTAAAAAAATAAAAATGATGATCCAGGTTCTCTGCGTTTTCTGTGTTTTTTTGGCGATTTCCTGCTCTCTCTGATGCTCATTGCTCAGCGAACCTCCATCTCCGGTGACCGCATGTCCTCAACTAAGCTAGGTGTGTCGATTTCAATAAATGCATTATGTTTAGTGTAATTAATCCACAGCCTCCCCTCTCACTGATGGCAGAAACCATACCCACTGCATCGACTCCCACTAGGGCATCCATTAAATCTTTAACTGAAGAACCCATTAATATCATCAATGACATCAATTCTCCAACCAGCCCTCCCAAGTCTTTCGCAGCTGCAGTTACCAACTCTTCTGCGACCGTTTCAGTGGACGCTAGGTTCGAGTTCCCTGTGGACGATAGATCCCGTGAATCCGGTAAGGACACTAGGACCTTGAAGTCTTTCTCCATCTCTCCTACTTCCAAAATGGTTAAATAAATTAGCAAGGAAAAAACTAGGTTAAAGAACTCTGCTATTTTTTGTGCCATTGTTGAAGTTGATAAATACCCAGCGCATAAGTTTCTTGATGATTGGTTCCATAACTTTTGGAATCTTAAGCTAGGATATCAAATTTCCTTCTGTAGACAAATTCAAAGAGGTTTATATGTTATCTTTTTTAATAATTTGGATGCCCATGAAGAAGCTATTGTCAAAAAACAATACTAGTTTGTTGGTAATACCTCATTCTGTGCGCTTGCATGGACTCCTGAAGTCATCCGTAATGAATTTCTTGCCTTATCCGCTCCTAGGTGGATTCTGATTAAGCAACTCCCTTCGTTTCTCTGGCGGTTTTTGCTTTAGATTATTGAACCTATGGGTAAAGTTATAAGAGTTGACGATACCTCCAAGCTTGTTCCTTAGATGGACGCAAGAGCCCTTGTGTCTTTAAAACCAAGCATGGATATCCCTAATTCTTTGGACATCAACATCCTGGAAGATACCTATTCTTTCCTTATGGAGATTTTGGGAGGTCTTAACGCCTATTTTTTATGCAAACATGAGGGACATTTGAGAAAGGATTGTCCAATCCTACAAAAAAATCCCTCGATTGTTAAAACTGTGCATCCTTCTATCACTCATGTGGCTACTAAACCTAATCATGGCCTGATTGCGTCACCTTCCTCTCCTCAGGTTGTGCCCTCTGTTGCCTCCCTAGATGTCACCCCACCACCCACCACCTCTCCTTCAACCCAAGTTGTTATGCTTTCCGCGGTCGACAATAAGCCCAGCGCCACTCATGCTCAATCTGACGGCTTCTAACTTGTGACTAAAAAGAGAAGAAGAAAGAACAACAAACCTCCTCTGGTCTCTCCGCCTCCACATCCTGAGAAATATTTCGACACCCTCCTCCAAGAATCCCAAATCTTTGCCTCCTCCTCAGATGATACCTATGATACTTTGGATTTGCAACCCGCCCGTGAGCTTCATCATAAAATATTGAAGGAATTGGATGAAAATTGCTTCCTTGAAGTCATCCCCGCTTCATCCAACTCCACCCAATAGCTTATCCCCAATAAAAGTGTTCCTGCAATGTTGATCTCTGGAGCTACTTCTAACCGTCCCATGGACATGGATGTTATTAGAGCACTTTTATCTGATGAAGATGAATTTGATAATAAGAGTGACCTTCCCAAAACTAAACACAAAGAGCGTCCCCTGGATCTAAGAATAAAACCCCCTTGGGAACCAAACATGGAGAGCTCCCTCCTTCTTCTGGCTCCCCTACCAATGAGGCGAAGGCCATCTGTTACTCACTCCCAGCTGGTTAAGAATTGGATTTCTTGGAATATACGGGGCCTTAAATCCCCTGACAGAAAATGTATTATTAAACGTTTCTTAGATACTATTAACACTATAGACATTCTGATGCTGCAAGAATTAAAAACTACTGGCTACTTGCTTGATGTTAATTTAAATTATATCTGGAATGATGCAGTTAAAATTTACTCTAATCATCCTAAGGGCAGGGGAGGGGTTGGCCTACTTGTCCACCCGAATTGGACTAACTCTATTTTGGACAAAGGTGTTTCTCCCTGTAAGAGGGATGTTTGGATGACTTTTAATATTAATGGCTCTAAGTTTGGGGTTTGTTCCATCTATGTGTCCAATGATCCCAAAGAGAGAGCTATTTTTTGGGATTGGTTGTGCACTCTCCCAAGTTGTCCCTGGTGTTTTGGGGGAGACTTCAACATGATTGAGTCTCAGGAGGATAAACTAGGGGGCCTCCCTTTCTCCTGGAAAGATTCTGAAAAAACTCAATGGCTTAGTTTTAAACATGATAAAAATATCTTTGATCCCCTATCTGGGAATAAAACTTCCAGGCATGACATATGGCATACATGGTACAATTTTCAACAAAATAATGCTAGAATTTATGCCAGGCTGGATAGATTTTATGTTGATAAGAATTTCTTCTCCTTCCTTCCTAGAAAACTTAGCTTCCCTGTCACTGTGACCCCTACCGCCCTTTCGGACCATCACCCCATTTCTACTTTGATTAGGATCCATAACTCCCCTGATCAACATAATATTTGTAACCCGAAGTTCATTCTTAACACGTCTCTGCTCCAGGATGAGGACATCCTCTCTGCCATCAATCTCCTTAGACTCATGAACAAGAATAGCCTCCCTCCTCTCTCCCCTACTGAACTTTGGAACCAAAACATCCTCTCTTGGCAAGCCCTGCTCCAAACTCTTAGCCAAAAGAATGCCAAAGATTATAGATACTCGGAGAAACTGCTATCTTCTAACCTCCAATCTACTGAGATTAATATTCAGTCCAATCCTAGTGATGCTAATCTTATTAATCAAGTTTCTAAAGCCAGATCGGACCTTAGACAACACCAACAAATTAAAGCCAGAGGAGTTAGAATTAGATCTCGTGCTCACTGGGTTCAATTTGGGGATAGAGGCTCCAAATTTTTTTTTAATCTTCTTAAACAAAAGCACTCCAATGAGTCTATTGAAAGAATCATTATTGATAATATTGAGATAGACAATCTGAATGACATTAATGTTGCCTTTGTTTCCTTGTACAAACACCTCTTTACTTCCGAGGATTTTGAGGAGGCCATGGGTCTTAGAAACAAGTTCAGGACTATTATCCCCAACAGAATATCCGCATAGGAAGATTCCCTTCTGGGGAGTGATATCTCAATTGGGGAAATTAAGAAAGCTATTAACTCTCTCAAGAATGACAAAGCTCCCAGGCCCGATGGACTGCCTGTGGAGTTTTATAAAGCCAATATAGATTGGATTTGCCATGATCTTTATGACTTGTACCATGAAGCCCTTAATAATGGCTCTCTAGGAAACACTATCAACAGGGGTATTATTAAATTAATCCCTAAGGATGGTGACAAGGCTCTTATAAAAAATTGGAGGCCTATCACCCTGCTCAATGTGTCCTATAAGATTATTGCTAAAATTTTGGCTCTTAGAATGGAAACTATTCTTCCCAACTTCATCTGTTCCTCTCAGTCTGGATTCATTAAGGGTGGATTCATTCTTGAGAACTTGATCACCGCTTGGGAAGCTATGGATTGGTCCAGATACTCTCAACAAAACAATGCCATGCTATTACTTGACTTCGAAAAAGCTTATGACAGGATCAAATGGGATTTCATCTCCATTATGCTGGAAGCTTTTGGGTTCCCTTTGATATTCTGCAATTATGTTAAACGCCTTCTTAAAGATGCCTCGGCCCAAGTTGATGTGAATGGATCTCTCTCTGATACTTTCTCCCTTGGTAGATCTATTAGGCAGGGCTTCCCCCTTGCCCCTGCTCTTTTCTTTATTGCCTCTGATGCTCTTACCTACATCCTTAGAGACAACTCCCTCTCCCATTCTGTCAATGGGATTACTCTGCCCAACAATTCTGAGCTTATTAACTCTTAGTTTGCTGATGATACTGCTATATTCTTTGAAAACTCTGATGAGAACTTTTGTGCTCTAAATGACAAGCTTAGATCCTTTTGCACCATTTCGGGAGCTAGGCTTTCCCAATTTAAATCCATTTGCTTGGGATGGGAAGATCACCCCCCATTTTGGTTTTACAAGTACACCTATCAATGGGGGGGCCTCATCAGATTGTCAAGTACCTCAGTATCCCTTTTTCAATGGAGCCTTCCACCAAGGAGATGTGGTGTTGGATCAAGGAAAAATTACCAAAAAGCTTGGTAATTGGCACAATAAGTTTCTCTCTTTGGCTAACAGAATTCAGGTTTGTCAGAAGGTGCTCTCCTCTTACAATATTTACTACTCCTCTGCTTGGATGTTTAGCAATTATCAGATTCTGGAAATTCAAAAGACTAAATTATGAACTTTCTTTGGTTGGACGGGAAAGGGACTAAAAAGTTCCACCCTGTCAAGTGGGATTGGCGTCACACTGATAAACTGCTTGGAGGGCTTGGTCTTAAATATATTAAAACTCAAGGGGTTGCCCTTGCTGCTAAATGGATTTTCCGCTCTCTTGATGGCTATGAATGATGGAAGGTTCTTATTAGAGGTAATACAAAAAGAGGCTTCCCCAAAAAAGCTAAATCTTGGAAAAACTTGCCCCTTTGTGACCTCCTTGTTGGGGACTTCCTTGTCTTGGTTCAAGGATCTTTTATCTTTAAAACTATATGGAAGGCATGGTCCCATGTTAAACATCTTATCTCTAATAAGAACTTCCATGATAATAACCTTCTGTTCGGTGAAAGATCCATTTGGAGGAATCTTCAAAACGCTGGCAAACCGCTTGCTCTCTCTCAAGGCTACTCTGCTAGAGCGTGGAACAGTTTGGGTATCTCTCAATTTATAATCCTGTTTGAGGAAGACAAACTTATAAGTTGAGAGGTGCTCATTACTAGATACAACATTCCTCTTTCTCAAAAGAAGACATACAACATGGTGGCTAAAGCTTGCAAAGATCTCCCCACCACCTGCCACCCTGACTCACACAGATTTTTGAATATTAAATGGCCTGATGGTACCATTGTTACCAAGCTTAAAGCCAAGAACATCTATAAAATATTGAATCATAATGATGCTATCATCACCCATGTCAATAAAATGTGGTATACTGATTTGGAAGTCAATACTTGGAAAAAATACTTTGACAAAATTTGGAGATCCATAGTTGATCCCAAAATTTGTTGTTTCAAATGGCTCACTCTCCTTAACAGGCTTCCTATAAGGAAAGACCCCTCATGCACTGAAATTTGTGGATTCTGCAATCTGCCAGAGACGGGCAGACATATTCTCTTCGACTGTACTTTTGCCAAAGGAATTTGGCTCATGTTTGGTATTACTTACCCTAAATATCTGAATATTTTTGAAATTCTTAATGGACATGTTAAAGGTTTAAACAAGGATACTATTCTTTTCTGGAATATTTTGTCTTCTAACATTCTTTGGCAAATCTGGAAGTGCAGGAATGAAGAAAAATTTCAAGAAAATCCCAGGGTCCTTACTGAGTTTTATCACAAACTCACTTTTTCTAAAATCTTTTCGCAGGTCTCTATTCACATGTTTCTTGGGAGGGACAAGCTGAAACGGTTCCTTCAGATGGGGCACTCCACCATGTTCATGTTCGAGATGAAAGACGGATATGATTGGAGAAGGCACATGGACAATCTTATTGTTTTTGATGAAACCGTCAAGAAACTCCACGAGGAGCTTAAGAAGAACAAAAATGCTACGGATGACCAGATCTTCATGCTATCTCAAACCCAAGCTAAAAAGAACTTCGTCTGGATGGAAGGCCCCCAGGGGTGGACTGCCTGGACTGACACCTATCATGATATTCTTCATTAGAATTTGGAGCATTTACTACCTTTTTTGATGTTTTGTATATTTTCTTAACTACTCAGCATGTTACTCTTGTGAATACGTCCGGTTGGGGCTATGCCTCTTTTTGATATTTTCAAACATTATGTTGTAACCTCTTTTTGATATTTTCAAACATTATGTTGTAACCTCTTTTTGATATTATCAATACAAAAAAATCATTAAAAACAATCAATAATAATTTCTATTAATAAAAAGAAGAAGAATAAATTAATGTTTTATTTAAAAATAAAATTAATATTATTATAAATAAAAAATATGCATACAAATATTTAAATAAAAAAATAAAGAATATATTTAGTTTAAATAAAATTGAATTGTTTACTTTATGTACTACCATCTTAAAGAGTTCTCACATATTGTTTTGACTAGAGAAAGCTAGGTGAGTAGATGACTAGGGTTTCGGTCTGTCTTAATGTGCATTCGAACGGTTTGGCTAAAATGTTTGCTTTCTTTCAAATGCTGAACATTTCTGTTAGTTGAATGTATGCTTGTAATGAGATAATAGGTTTGTTCTTTGCATTGCAGGTGGCGACAAAGACACTAACAAAGCGATAAGAATCTTAGGGAACAAAAGTTAATTGGTTGTCCTATCCTTTAAGAATAGCTTAAAGAAAATGGTTAATTGGATTTTTCGTAAGAGTAGCGTGAAGAAAATTGGTAATCAGATTTTTTATTAGAATAACTTAAAGAAAATTATTAATCATTAATTAGATTTAATTTTTAAAATAGGTTAAATATAATTGTTAATGGATTTTTTTTTAGAATAGCTTAAAGAAAATTAATCATGAACATTAAATAAATTTTTTATTATTGTAGTTAAATCATGAGTTTTGAAACAATAATGCATACAGAATTTTTATATTTTTACAAACGAAATAATATAAATATTAAAAAAAATAATAAAATTATGATTTTCTTTAAGTATGCTTCAAAGACTTACTGATTCACTATAATCCATGTGCTCTCTTTTGTATTACATGCTTTATGTTTAATTATTTTGGGAATGTATCCTAAAAGCATCTCGGCTTCAAAATATATAGTTAGACTATGCTTTCTTTGGTGCATGCATTTCTTAAATTATATGTTATAATTGTTAAAGCCCTCTTTGTAAAGAAGAAACTGATAGTCCTATATTATCATGCAACATTGTGAATTTCATGTAAATTCCATGCAAAGAAAAGTTTTAGTTAGAAATTAAAAAAAAAAAATACATGCAATTATTTTAATATAAAAATAGTATGAAAAATATATTCAATAATAATCTCTTTAAATAGAAATAAGAAAAGTAATTAATAATTTTATTTAGAAATCAAATTAACACTGCTATAAATAAAAACTATGCAACTATTTTTTTAAAAATAAAAACAGATTTGTTTATTTATTTATACTACAGTCTTAAATCATTAAAATAATATTAACAAATAAAAATAAAATTAACAAATAAAAATGCATGCAAATATTTTTAAAAAAATACTAGTCTTAAATCATTAAAATATAATTAACACTGTTATAAATAAAAATGCATGCAACTGTTTTAATAAAAATAATAATAAAAAAAATTTAGTTGTGCTAAAACACTGTTTACTTATAGTACTACAATCTTACAATCTTAAATCACCACAAAGCAAAGCAAAGCAAAGGAAAAAAACCTTCTCACATATTTTTTGACTACGAAAAATTGGGTGAGTAGATGAGTAGATTTTGGTATAGAGTTTTGATTAGTTTGAATGAGTTTGTAGTTGAAGCATTTACTCTCTTTCTCATTTTATTTTTGGTTTGTCTTAATGTTTATTTGGATTCAATTTGCTGAAATAAATGGCTGTATAAATTTGTGTTTTCTACATAAATTTGTGTTTTCTTTCAAATAGTTAGAATTTCTGTTGGTTGAATATATATGTTTGAAATGAGGATTTCAACGTTTCATTACAGTGAGATTTGTTTTGTATATTGCAGGTGGTGGACAAAGAGCAATAGCAGGTGATTGTGGTCTGAAACAACTAAGATTCATCAATTGCTAAAGGAAAAAAAAATCATGGGGAGAAAGGGAGAAGATTATTGGGAGAAAAGGGGAGGAAATTGGAGAAAATTCATCAGTGTGATTGGTATAATAGAAGAGGATGTTTTGAAGAGCGAAGAAGAGGAATTTTTGGAGGCAATAATCAGTCGTCCTAACATCAATGTCTCTCCTTCCTCAGAGATTACAGAACTGAAACTTCCTACAGATGAAGAATTTTTTGAGGCAATGACCAGTCAATATGAAATAATGCCCAAGAAGAATTAAAGATCAGAGAACAAAAGTTAGTTGGGTTTCAATTTGTTTGAGAATAGTTAAGCGAAAATTTTCATATTGTGATGATTTCTCACCTCTACGAGGGTAGATTTGTATCTTGTCATTTGAATGCATGCTCTTTTGAGCTGTTCAGACTTCTGAAACATAGACTTCTGAAACATTGACGGCTAGTCAGTTGTCTTTAATGTATTATTTTTTCCTTTTTTCCTTTATTCAATAAAAAAAGAGAGAACATGAAATAAATAAATTCTTCATTTTAGTTAAATTTTAAGTTTTCAAACAATAAGTTTTGAAAAATAAAAGTTAGATATTATAGTTTTCAAACAATAATCTTTTTTATACATCTCAGCCTGTGATTTGTCTAGTCATTAGTGTCTGTGAGTTAATGGGTATGGAAGATTTATGTGGAGCATTGGACTAGAAAAATAGCGATTCATTCATAACACACATATATAACATCTACATCGCTCACTGGATAGAAATCTCTATTTCCCTCAAATCACATGCACCACATACATATTAGATTGTGTCATCTGTGTGAAAGGGGGTAAAACAGAGAGACTAGGTCTTAAGTACAGTTCTCTCCGTGTATTTATCTTCTTTTTCCTAGTTTGTTTGGTGCAGTGCAGTCCAAGCAAGAGTGGCAGCAGACTTTTTGTATTCAAATTGTGGGTATGGTGATTGGGCTTAATTACATAGGGCTTTCTGAAGCTGATACTAAGGGAATAAAAGTTGCTCCCAGCCATGGGAGCTTGCCTCTACCCCCTATAAATAGGAATTCCACTGAGGCTGAAATGGTCGAGCATCAATTAATAAAATGGGCATCGTGGGTGGGGACTCTCAAGCATTTTGTTTTCAAAGAAGCCTAGAACAAACTCATACCTTACGAAAATTTGTATGAAAAGGAACGCAGAATGTATAATGTATGTTGTGAGAAACAGTTAATAGAAGATATTGCCCTGCTTTTTTTCAAAAGGGGCCATGAGGAACAAGATTTAAGCTTCATGCTCACATTATGTAGGAAGAAAATCGAAAATCGTGGAACCCAAGCATTCATAACTCTGGAAGGAGTAGGAGCAGAGAAAAGAGAAAACAGTAATACAATGGGGAGACTCTACAAACACAAAGGGCCCAAAATGGGCAGCCCTATGGTACCAGAAATTATGCAACCTTTGCAACGTATGATATTTAGTTATGCTTTTTCAATAGTTAGAGTTATACCCAAGTTGAATTGATTTAGGAATGACTGGAAGCCTGCAGAACATAGCTCCATTGCCTGCACCTGGAGCTGTAGGAAAATAGGTTGTGGCCTGCCAAATAGATTATTATTATACATAATTAGATACTATTACAATTATTTATAAATTGTTAATTTGAAAGTGCTACTTATTTCCCCAATTTGAGTAACCAGGTAAAAAATTGAATTTAAGTAAAAACAATATTTTCATCTAAAACTTGTTTTCCAATGTTCCCTCCCAAGTGTCAGGTCTTTCTCAAATGTACATAGCAAGAAACTTGAGTATTGATTACGGACTTCCATGTTGGGGACACCATTGTCTATGCAGCTCCGAGAATGTACCTTTTATTCTTATTATTATTAATTAAAAATTATTATATTCATTATGTTTCAATTTTAAATTTTAATTAATTAGTGGAAATGGGTGAGCGAACGGAGAAACAATTCTGAGAACAGTTGCTCGTCTTCTGGACAGATCAGCTAATTCCCCTGCTCTTTGTATAGTTTGTGTTTTGTGAATTCAATGCATTTATGTTGTGTGTTTAGCATGGTAGTCAATATCAGTAGGAGGCAATCAGGCTCAGTTGATATACTTCAATGGTGGTTTTGGGTAGTGCTTTAACTGCTTTGCATTTTCTAAATGTTTATAGTCAAGGTTTAAAGCCAAAAACCTTTGGACCCATTATTCTTGTTGTTATAGGTACCTCAGCCACTATAAAAACTGTTGGTGTGCATTAAAAATACAATGCTATGATTTCAAATGCTCTTCTACTCAATCAAATTATATGAAGAATTCAGAAGGAAAGAGTGAAGCTGATGTAACTCCATTGATATTCAATCACTCAAATGTAGACTGCCTATAAATGTGAATACAGAGACAAGTGTTATAATAGTTTGAATTTATCTACATGTTGTCACCAATGTTGATAGAGGTAGCAATTTTTTCTAATTTTAAGGATTTCTTATGTTGGTACTGAACAATTTATTTGAAAAAAATGGGGATTAGCTTTGGATAATGCAAAAAATAAGGAATATCACTAGTGGCTAAAATCCGTCTAGGTCAATTCTTTATACTGTTTTGAGAAATTAGAGGTATTTACTTCCATTCATTGTCAATTTAAGATAATTATACTATTCTCCAATCCACATCATTTGAGATCAAAGAAGAACATGATTCTACATCATGGATTCAATTAGTTGAGAATGAAAAAAGATAATGAATTAACATCATGAATCAATTATCTTTTTTCATTGTCAACGTAATTCATTTTTCAGAGGGTGCAGTTTCTTGACTGATTTCTTCAGCTACACCGATTAGAGATGCCTGGCACTTTATCTCTGTGAGACTGTACAGCTCCCCGAGCATACTCTACAACTTCCTTTCCCCCAGAGACGGATATCCGGTCCATTACGACCTTCTTCTCACCCTCATCTCCTTTACGGCAGGTGAAGCGACCTCACATTGCCTCCATCACCGGTCACTCTAGATCTGTGAGACCCCGCAACACCTTTACCTATCAGTGACACATCTCTAGTAGCTCACAGCGTTGACCCAGGATTCCTTCTCATCTAGATCATTACCCTTCAGTGGATTTCTTTCTACCAGAAAATGATCCTTAGTCCTCTCGTGTGTTTGTTCTTCTTGCCTATTATTTCTTGTTCTCTTCTTTCTTTTTTCGCTCTTGGTTGCTTTCCCGACCACTGTTTGGTGGTATGTTGGTTCGATGTTCCTTTTGTTGTACATTTTCAGTCCTTAGACCCTTGTTGGTCTCTTGTTGGACATTAATAAATTTATCTTATCTTATGTTCATCTTTTGGGGACCGATATATATTAATCATAGTTGTCGAGATGGTATCAATCACTTTCACATTGTATAAATGATATAATTTATTTTTAAAATTTTAATTTGAGGTTGATTTAAGCATAGTGTTATAACCATTGTGCATCAATCACTTTTACATTTTTTGACTAAAAGAGGGGTAAATTTTTTGAAAGCCAAAGAGAACAATACAACAAAGAGCTCTAAGGAGCCATATCCTGAACAACAAGTTGATCCAACTTATGAGATAAATCAGGGGGAAGCAGGCTCTGGTCAACAATATTCCAGCCTTGTCCATGCTCAGAAGCCCATTTAGCTAGGCAGTCAGCAACACCATTCCACTCATGGGGGATATACGTAAAAGTAACAGAGTCAAGAGACCTACATAATTGAAGAATTTGCTTAATAACCAAAGTCAGCTACCAGTAGACATCAAAAAGCTCTTGTCTATTCAGTAAATTCACAATAACTTGTGAATCAACTTCACAAATAATACTACACCATCCATGCAAACAACAATGCTCCACAACCACCAGGATGGTGAGGGCCTCCATGAGATTGTTGGTATGAAATCCTTTTTGAATAGAAAAAAGAAACTAGACATCCCCAAAACTACTGCGCCCAACTCCCCCAATACCAGCAGGAGCAGGATTCCCCTGAGAGGAGCCATCAGTGTTGATTTTAATAACTCTAGGCAGAGGAGGAGTCCAATGCCCCTCGCAATTAACCCGTTGAAAATGATGTCTGGCTTTACTACCATAGTGGTGGGTAGCTGACAGAGGAACCCCACCATGGAGAGGAAAGGAGAGGTGAGCGCAAATATCCACATCTCTAGGATCCAAACCACCCATCCCCTCAAACTTTGTCAGAACAGTCTCATGGAGGGAATGAACAATTTTCCCCCACAGGTGCAAGACTCCAAACTTAACATCCAGAAAGATTTTCCTATTCCTTTCCAGCCATACATGCCAAAGAATGAAGGAAGGGTCAATAGCCCAAGCACCATGCAGAAAGGAGGACTTAGAGGGTGAATGCCCCAATCTATCCCAAAACTCAGACAAAGAAGAAACATGCCAGCACGGGCGGCCGTACGCAAACCACCAAAAGTTCCAAATCTGCTTGACAAAGGAGCATTGAAAGAAGAGGTGTGAAACTGACTCCTCACCATCACAATAAACCACACAGATTGAGGGGCCATGGAAGCCACGCTTACAAATATTATCCCAAGTGAGGCAGCGATTGTGAACCACCAGCCAGAGGAAAAATTGACACTTGTGCCAAGAGAGAGAGTTCCAGACTTGCTTCCACCAATGCACCTAAACATCGCCAAACAACAACCTAGTAAGCTCGAAGTACCCTGAAGAGACAAAATACTTACTAGAAGAAGCACCTCCCCAAGCCAGAACATCAGGTTCCTGCAAAGAGCTGCAGTCCCTAGAGGCAAGAATTTGAGAAAGCTCCATCTGATCCCGTGTTGAGCCCCCTAGTGGCCAATCAGAAGAATTCTTCCATCTATAACCAATAGCGAGGCCCAGATTGCAGGCCTCCTTGTAACGAGCCACATTATCCCAGCCAGCAAGAAGGAAAGAATCACAGAGAGCTTGCAGGTGCGGATGAGAGATCAAAAGAGGAGGATTGCCATTCCAAGAGTCACTCCAGAACAGAGCCTCAGAGCCTCTATTACAAATCCATAAAAGGTGACGCTTCACTAAGTGGGCACCTTTCTTGAGGGTAGTCCACACCATAGAGCCGAAACCCTCCAAAGGAAACCTTGGGATATTAGAAGGATCAACTCCAGGGAGATACTTATGCAACAAGATGCGAGCCTAGAGCTGAGACTGGCTGGAGCACCAATGCCAATAAAGTTTGGCAGCAAGAGCTTCGCCACTCAAGATAGCAGAACAAAGACCTAGACCTCCCTCCTTCTTGGGGCTACAGATAGTATCCCAGTTAATAAGGCTCCATTTAGAATTTTGCAGGTTCCCGCTCCAAAGAAACTGCCGAGAGAGGGCATCAAATGCCTTAAGAAAGTAAACAAGGGCTGCCTGAACCATGCTTCTATAAGTAGGAAGAGAGTGAATCACGGATTGGAGGAGAGTTGCCCTTCCAGCTGTAGAGAGTCATCTATGAGTCCAATGATTAATCTTATGTCACAACTTATCAAGAAGGTTCTGCCAAAAGAGCCTGGGTTGTCTTCCCACCATAATAGGGATGCCCAGGTAAGTAAGAGGGAGAGACTGAATCTGAAATCGAAGGATATTAGCAATCCTCTGCTAAATAGGCCCAAGAGTATTGAAGAAATAAATAGAGGACTTATGGTCGTTGATTTGCTGGTTGGAAGCAGCCAAATAAGTATCCAAGGTGATCCTTAAAACTTCAGCTTCCCGAATCCGAGCTCTACCTGCAAGAGCAGTATCATCCACAAACTGGAGATGAGAAAGATTGGGCAAACCATTTCCCCATTGCCAACCATGTATCACATTTTGGGAAACTTGAGATTTAATAAATTTGTCAAGTCCCTCCGCCATAATAATAAATAGGTACAGAGAAAGAGGATCCCCTTGTCGAAGACCCTGAGAGGCCCCAAATAACTCAGAGGGTTCACCGTTGAGAAGCACCGAGAAGGAGGGAGAAGTAACACAGCTTAGAATCTAGCTCACCCATTCCAAACTAAAGCTAAAACCAAGAAGATTTTTTCGTAAAAAACCTCATTTAACTCTATCATAGCCCTTCCTCATATCGAGCTTGACGAACATAGAACGATCTTTAGAGACATACATAGAGTGGATGGCTTTAGAGGCAATAACGACTCCATCAAGGATTTGTTTCCTAGCAACGAAACCTCCTTTCTCCTTAGAGATAATCAAGGGAAGCCAAACTTTAAGTCTTTCAGCAATTACCTTAGTAATGACTTTATAGACCACACTACAAAGAGCGATAGGCCGGAAGAAATCGAGTTGATTAGCCCCTTCTTTTTTCGGAATAAGAACAAGGAAAGTAGCATTTAAAGCTCCGAGCATTTGTTTGTTAGAAAAAGATTCTTGAACCACAACTAAAAGGTCCTGATTAATAATATCCCAAAATTCCTGAAAAAAATCAACCGGGAACCCATCGGACCCAGGAGCCTTTCCCTTAATTTGAGGTTGATTTAAGCATATAGTTATAATCATTGTGCATTAACTCAAGACAAAAAAGTGTTTCATTTGTGTATATAAATAAAAGATTAATTTATTTTTAATATACATTTTTTTAATTGAAGACCCATTTAACATATTCTTGTAATTATGGTGTGCTAACTCAAGATACAAAAGTGCTTTATTTGTGATTTCTTGAGTTGTATTTAAAGTGTTAGTCCTAGGTCATTTTAGACACCACACTAGATTTGATCATGACATCAAAAGCTCTTACAAATCTCAAAACTATCATTTAGTATATGAACTCATTTTTTAAATTAATTTTATCAGAGAATATGCATTGCATAGACATATAAGGTATATTGCATGTTTTAAACATTTGTCAACTCAATCTCTTATCAAATTAATAGCTTAGTATCCTTTATAATTTCATGGTTTAACACAAATGAGTAAGTATTGAATTAACACTCAAACTATTGGTGTAAATGGGTTTCTTTTTAAATTTTTTTCCATCTAGAACTATTTTACACTTGCTTGATTAAGTTTATTAAGGGCAAGTGTTATTTTATGTCCCAAGTCATGTGATCATGATAGTTGTCATAATTGCATGTGTTACATACCCCAATTTCGTATAAAACATCTATTTACATAAGGTGTAAAAATTAATAATTATCTTCTAGTTTCACACATGCATTATAAAGATATATCCTAATACACTATAATCACATAGCAAGATAAAACACACACTCTCTCTACCTATCTATCTAATTTTACATAGAAGGCGTTTCCTATATGAAGTTGCAAAGCTCCATTGAAAAATCAACGGTCCCGCAATATCTTAGACACCGTGCAAGACAATTGAAAAAATTCTTATCGATCATTTTCCATTATCATTTTATCATTTTATCTGCTGTTATTACCTCTCCGTCAATCAATTCACAGCTCGGGAAATATGCAACTCCTTACCATGTTTAACTGCTCTCTCACTGTCTCGGTTATTTTGCCGCCCACGAGTCCACTTGTTTCCATACTTCGCAACTTAATTTTTTATTTTAAAATTTAAATTTAGTTTTTAATTTCTTTTATTATTCAATTTTATATTTTATATTTCCATATTATTTATGATTTAAAATAAGCAATGGTATTTAGAATTTTTTAAATAGTATTTATTATTTTTAAGATTATTAAATAAATAGAATATAGAAATAATTAATTTTATGTTTAACACTTTTAAATAAATTATTGTTATTCTGATTTTAATATTATAATATAATTTTATTATATGTTATAAGAAAAAATTAATATTATTATTATTTAATTTTTCAAAAATATATAAATAATAAAAAGTTTTTAATAAATTATAAATTAATATTTTATAATAGATTTTATTTAATTTTATTTTATAAATTTAATTTAATCAATAATTTTTAATATTTAATACATCATGAGCCTTAGGTGTCAGATGACTATTCTCTTAGATGTGTCTTGAACACTAAATTCTACTCTATATTATATTTTATATAACGTAAATGTTTTTTGCAAATATTATTATAATTATATTTATTAGATTTTATAATAGTGAAAGACTATGTTGAACATCATCGAATTTTAATAATATGTAATATATAATTATTTTACATATATAGTTTTTTAAAAAATCATTGATTTATATATTTTTATTAATACAAAACAAAGGAGTACATTAAGCTCAAAACCATCTAAACTTTTAGCTCTTCCTTTTTCATATATGAAACACCTACTTTAACTACTTATCAGCTTGTCACTTGTAGCTTGACAAATCCCCATAGATTAAGAAGCAATCAATTTCAACCAAGATAAATAGTATACTTGTGGATGGTTTGAAGGGTTAGAGGATTATAGTTTACATCATTGTTACAGTTATCATTAGGGTTAGGATCAGGGTTAAGGATTATGATTATGGTTAGGTTGAAGGTTTATATCATGGTTGTAATTATGGTTAGGGTTAGGGTTTTGAAAAGATTTAATATTTAGAGTTAGGGTTAGGATAAGAGTTTAGGTTTACGCCATAGTTAGGGTTAGGATTGGGTTTTGATCTTATTTACGATTAGGGTTTAAATTTTGGGTTAGGATTAGGGTTAGAGTTAGGGTTGGGGTTAGGGTTGTAAATAGGGGTAAGGCTTACATTTATGGTTAGGGTAAGGGGTTACATCATGGTTAATATTATGGTTAGGGTTAGGATTTTGATTAAGTTTAGGGTTAAGGTTAAGATTGAGGTTAGATTTAGGAATATGGTTAGTTTTATGGTTAAAGTTAGGGATGTGTGCACCAACTTGTGGACCAAAAAGGGGGTATAAGTGGACACACTTTTTCTGAAATCGGGTAAACTTGAACTTGGAACTGGAGTTTGAGGGTCATGCACTCAAAATAAGATGTGTAAAAATAAAAATTGTAGTACTCTAAATATAGTTTCTAGAACACTATTTTTTTTTAAATCTGATAAGATTAAGAGGGTCAAACCTCGCGCGCATGAAAACATGTTCTTGATTTTTTTGGAAAAACATAACATAGTTGTTTCCGTGCGCGATACAAAAGGTATAGTTATATTCAGTATTTTTTAAATCCCTTTGATAGGATGATAAGTAAGAGTGAGATCTAGAAGTTGTGTATTTTTTTGTAATTTTCCGATGGGGATTTTTTTTGTGATTTTTTGAAGTGATCGCATCCTAAAAATTTGGTACCTGTTCGTGTGCTGGGCATAACTTGCATCAAAATAATCGAAAATGAAAACTTTTTTTAAAAAAGTGTATAGAATCAAGTGTAGAACAATAATATGTAATTTGATTAAGTATTTCAAAAGTTATTTTTAAAATGGTAGACATATGTCTGTGAGTACAATCAAGACACTGGTAAAGAAAATTAAAGTATACTATGCTAATGTTGTCCAAAAATAGGAAAATTTATATGGTTAGAAAGCTAAGAAGACGTATGAGATTATGGTGAAAATTATAAAGCTACCAAGTTGACAAATTGTAAACCTGATGAAGATAAAGTTGAGAAATCAACTTACAAGATTAAAAAAATGTCTAAAAGAACAAAAATGGAGGGACAATGAGCCTCCAAGCCTCTGGTTCATTTTTCAAGCCTCTTCCCGAGCCATAACCTGATTGGGTTCTGAAAAGAAAAAAGTACTTCAAAACCCGATCGGCTTCTGAAGAAGTAAAAACTATTCATTTTATTCTCCATAACCTGAGAGAGAGAGAGAGAGAGAGAGAGAGAGAATGCACTTGAAATATTGAACCATCAGAAGCACAAAGCATGACATCTGGATTAGCCAATGCTTCACCTAAGATTTTCCGAAGTAACCCAATCTCCTCTTTTGCACTCTCACTTTGTTTCGCTTCCTCTGCACACAAGATTTCAATCTCTTTTTGCATTCTTTGAATTGTTCCCAATCGGTTCTCACTTTCTACACGCAATGATGAAATTTGTTGTCTCAGGGCTTGGATAATTTGACTAAGTTGATTTTCCCTATCTTATCGCAATAATCTCATCTATTCTCGTAGATTTTCAGTAATTCCAAATTGTTTCTCACCCTCTGTCGTAAGTATTTTTTTTTCTTCCTTCACCCCACGAAGTTTGTATAAAAGACATGTATGGTAATCTTCACAGTATTTAGGAGGCACAAATTGGTAACAAGTCGAGCAGTAGGAATTAGAAAATGCACACCCTTCTTCACCAAACTGTATAAATGGGCAACCTGAAATACATCTGGAAGTAGAGTTGCTCCCTTCTCTTTGGGCCACTGAAAATTAGCGAAAGTTTTCTGCTCTTCCCTCTAGCAAAATATCTTATTTCAATGGTCACCCATGAATTTTTTTAAATGGCCGATTGGTTGCCTTTGCTTCTTTCAATGGTCATCCATGATTTTTTCTATAATCTTCCAACCTTTCATACATAGTTATTACAATTTAATACCCTCCTAGTACATAGGTGTTTCAAGTGAGTGAAATTGTACTCTCTCTCTCTCTCTCTCTCTCTCTCTCTCTCTCTCTCTCTCTCTC
>MU225173.1:360256-374712 GCA_018584345.1 Thuja plicata | reverse complement strand
ATTTATTTAATAATTGTTTTCAACATGTGAGATAATTGAATTCTTTTTAATTAAGAATTGCTTTATTTGATGAAATTAAATTAATTTAATTGAAATTAATTTAATTGGAAGAATTTAATTAGTGAGTTTAAATATTTGGATTTAAACTATAGTAAATTGAGTTTAATTAATTAAATAATGATAATTAATCAATTAAAGCTTAATTAATTAAATAAAATTAATTATTTAATTAATTTTGGGAATTGGATTAGATGATTTGAGGAATGAATTAGAAGAAAATAGACGATTAATTAATGATTAAAAAACCATTAATTAATAGATGAAAATTAGAGTTTTTAATGTAAAGTCGCAAGCCTGTCCATTTTAGGGTGTCTACACTAACTTACTATCATATTTTAAAATTATTTTGTTTACATTATAAGTAATTATCATTTATTGCTTCTACAACAATATCCTTTAATATAAAAATCAAACTATATTCTTTCGATCGACTAACAAGAATATCCAAGAGTAAGAAGATAGAAGACATTGTTGTAAAGGTAGTATGCTTCAAATTTGTTAATATGGATTGTTATATTTGGGAGAAACATTTGTAGACATAAACTTCATAATAAAATAATAATTATTATAATGTTAGTAGAGTATAATGACCCTTTAGAATATTTTTGTTAAGGGACAAAAGAATCACCATTGAATGTTTTTTATTAAGATGGCAGGGAAAGGGACCTGAACCCATATAACAACAATGAACCCATATAACAACAATCACATTACAATATAAACCAAAGAACCAGATTTTGTGAAGCCCCAAGGCCATCAAAGAGAAAAATTAATCAAAACCATATGAATAGATCTACCAACTAACTTTAAACAATCAATGGCATTATACTTGTCCATACTACTATCTAACCCCAACTACCAGTTCCAAAAAAAACCTCTTCTGCCTAAGAGTAGAAAATGCACATTTCCAATTACAGTTATCACAACAAAAAATAATGATATCACAAATTTTTACCATAAAAGCCACAGACCTAATGACATTCCATCTGTAGCACAATAAAAATAAACAAGAGATCATTTAGAGCTAGAGATAGTCTCCCAGCCCCATGAGAGGCGGTGGAGATCCTTCTTCTAGTTATATGCATCAATGTCCTTTGGTTCCTCTTCTTCTTTATCATCTTGTTTCCTCTTCTTGGCACTTTTCTTGATTCTATTATTTCTCGTAGTCACTCCAAACACATCCTTCATCATTATACTATACATTAACTTGCATAAAGAAGATATAGGAACATTGAATTCCACTTTAGAAACAACAAGAGGAATGGAATTTTCCAAAGAGACCAATCTATTCTAGAGCTCCTTAATCTAAATCATCATGGTATTATCCCTTTCACATTGTATGTTAGGGGTAGGGGATTTATTTTTTATACATTCTTCCACAGGAATAATAGGGGAGGTACAAGTCGTGTTCGCCATCTCCTCAACACCCTCCAGATTGATAGTGATCTCTGAGGATTTCTCATCCTTAGTACCATTCATTTCTTCAATATCCTTATCATAGTCCTCATACTCTCGGCTATATTTGTCTTCACTCCCCTCAGGTTCATAATCATGGTCACTTTTAGGGACCACCTCATCCTTAAGTATTTTTCCTTTAACATCTGGCATATTCCTCAACCTAGTAGACCTACGCTCCCCAAAACTGATATCATACATTTTCTCTCCCAAGCTATCCAATTTTTGGCCTTCCTAAGCATCAATTTCTTCTTCCATATCTTCTTTTTCCACATCAATGTAGTTCCTTTTCTCCAGACTTTTTCTTTCTAATCCTAGTAGGGATGAACTTCTTAACAATAGTTTTTCTTTTAACAAGTGTGGTATCCAAGAGGGTTTCTTCAAATGACACACCAAGGGAGGGATTTTCCTTAATAGAAGGCTGCTAGATTTTGCTTCTTTTTTTTCTCTTAGGTTTAGGGTTTGAATTCTCAAGCAATGCATTGCTACTAACCAATTCAATTTTAACTGTGCTTCTGGGAGTATCTTCAATTTTATGTTCTTCCTTCTAGGGGTAAGTAAGACACATACTACTCATAGGAAATTTGCTAAACACAAACTAATAAAAGACATGAATCAAACCCTAGTGCATAGGAGGAGAATCACCCTTAATTATGTTATTACTCAGCCATAGAAAAAAAGAAAATAAGGAACATCAATTTTTCTGCCATCTCTAATGTGATTCAAAATACGAAAATGATATCCATGAAAGTAGTGAACCAACCCTCAAGCATAAAGTATTTCATCACATTCAGGAAAACCAAAACATATGTAGGGGGGAGGGAGGAATGATCATACCTATTACCAGTCGACACAATCATAGGTTTCTCACTCTTCTCAAATAATTTCTTCAAATATTTCTTATAATCTCCCAAGCTCTTTCTCTCAACCTTGTCTCCAACACACTCTAGCCTCGTAGCCTCAGCAATTAGCTTTGGTGTCATGCATAATTTAACACTCCCAATGGATACATTTCCTTTATGCCAGGAATTAGAAAACTTCATTGAAAGGGCATTGTTAAAGCCCTTCATCTCTTGAATATATTTAATTATCCTAGCTCGTTTAAATTCCTCCCAAATTTCACCATTTTACATTAACTCCGTGCATTCTCTTGACTCCACCTTCTTCAAAGGACCACCCATGATACAAAGTTCCTCAAAGCTAATATGGGTATCTTTTTCTATCATTGCAGTAGGCCCTCTATGTATTAAAAAATAATACAATACTAAAGGCTTTCTTCATCTCTTTCTAAACCAAAACAGAAGCTTCTTGAAGATGGAAATGAAAACCCTCCTAATTAAATCCTTTTGATAATGATATTTAATAATAGTGTCGATGTCCAAGCTTCTTAAAATATAATATTTCAGAGATTTGAAGTGAAAATTGCCATGAGTAAGGGGAATGTAAGGAATTTGATTATTCGTTCCACGAGCCTTATTAATAAAAGTGGCATCCTCATAATTATTGCAAAAATCATATATCGCCTTATACAATCATTATTAGTCCATCTCATGTCAAACCTCTTACCAAAACAGTTGGGACCCAAATTAGGGATGTCCACCTCAACATCCATCAACTTATTTCTATCACACCAATTTCTGTTTATAAAACTTTGATTTTTAATAGCCACCTCATCAATATTTATTTGGTAACCTTTATTCTCTAAATTTGAAGCAATCTCTTTCTCGCCCTTTCCATAGTTATTTTGAACATAATTGTTGCCATCATAACTTTTAAACAGTGGGGTTTTTTCATAAGAACTTTAAAGAAAAACACACTTCTCTCTCATACTAATATTTTTTTATTTCATTAGAAATAATTTCATTTTTTTGGGCTCACTTCAAAGGTCGTATGATCAAAATCTTGAGCATTAAGGCCCCAATTCGCCATAAAATTCGCAGTAGAATTCTCCTCTCTCAAAGTATGGATGAGTCTAAATTTGCTAAAAGAAGACAACATCCTCTTGCAATCATCCATCAAGGTAGAAATGTACAAAGGACATCCAACTTTTTTCTGAAGATGATCTCTAACCATTTTGGAATCCCCATCCAGAATAACTCTATCAAAATTAATATCTTTCAAGCATTTTATTCCATACCAAGTAGACATAGCCTTTGCATGGTTATTAGTCCCAAATCCCAGTTTTTCATCAAATCCTTCAATCAAATTCCCTTTCTAGTCTCTAATAACTCCTCCAAAAGCTGATATATTTGGGCTCCCTTTTGCACAGCCATCCACATTACATTTCACCCAACCAACTTCAGAAGGAATCCATCTAGTAAGCCTTATTTTCTAAATATTTTCCTGGTGCACAATCTATATTGAGAAAGTCCTCATGCACATTCCAAATTTGTTTGATTCTCAAGTCATGCAAAGTGGGGATCACTTTCCCTTTCCTAAAAGAAGCAACATTAATGTTTTTTTTAACTTGTTGCTTTATGATCTGGAATAGAGTAGAACGGGTTCTATCCTGGTTCCTCTAAATTCTATTGTTTCTCTCCTTCCATACCATCTAGGCCATAAAAGGAAGAATTTGGGCCCAAAGCTTCTTGAGAATAGGGTGGTTTTGTGGGATGAAACTCCATTGGCTAATCAGTAAGAACATAGTACTCGGCATGATCAATCCACATTAAGGGAAGAGAGGATAAGGTGCCAAAGCTCTGAAGTGAAAGGGAAATGAATGAAGATGTGATCAATTGATTCATTGTCATTTTGACAAAGGGTGCATCTATTAAAAAATAAGAACCAAGCCTGTTCAGATTATCCACCTTGAGGATCCTTCCATTGGCAACCACCCACCAAAAACAATTGATTTTTGATATTATAATAGGAATGCAGACATGTCTCCACGATTCTTCATCAGCTATCTTCTCGAACCCTGATGGGTTTTTGGAGGCTATTCCATGTCTAATTAATGAAGAGGATAATAAGAACCTTTCCAAACAAGTTTCCCTTCAAGAGGTTAGAAATGTTGTTTTCTCTTTTGGAGCCTTTAAGTCTCCTAGACCTGATGGATTTCCTCTAACTTTCTTCCAGGATTATTGGGATATTATAGGGGAAGATATTTTTAATGTGGTGAGAGATTTTTTTAGAATATGTAAGGTGGTTAAACAACTCAACTATATTTATATTTCCCTTATTCCCAAGGTGGTTGATCCCCAAACTATGTCTGACTAGAGACCTATTAGTCTATCCAATACTATGTACAAAATTATTTTAAAGGTGGTGGTCAACAGACTCAAGACGGTTTTGGACAAAAATTTTTTTCATAACCAAAAAGGTTTTATTGGGGTAGAAATATTTTGGATGTTGTAATCACCATTGAATGTTACAATCAAATTATCATAATATTTTTTGCATTTCTCTCAGATATTACAACACATACATTTTTTGTTCAAGGGAGTGACACCATCTGGAAACATTGAAATTGTTAAAGAATAGGAGATTATATTCTAAAAAACCTTTTTCAAATGCATATGTGAATGCTATTAGCATGAGAGAATTTGGTAGCTTCATTTTTGTGTGAAATTTAGTCTTATAGTTTTAGAAACAAGTTCAAGGACGTTTATTATTAATGGTACCTCTATGGATAAGAATTTATTTTTCTCCAATCTCTTGGAAAGGAAATTCATTATATGTAAGAGTTAGTTTTTTTTTCCATATTAGATGCTATAGTTACAGATATTGTGTATATTGTGTTAGTTTTTAACATATTTTTATTTACCTTTCACGATTATATATCAGATTTTACAGTAATAAATAGTGTCTCTATCATATGTTTCAAAAGTTGCCCCATGTTTTGTGTAACAAACCTTTTATAATTTTAAATATTGAGCGAAAGGTGTTACATAGGCTAACAATAGAAATAAATGAAATAAAATTACAAAATAGTTACATTCCTATATCGAACAACCTTTAGAAATGGAAACCATAACTTTGCTTTCAAATCTACAAGGTCTTTCTCATATGCAACAAGTCATTGAGGATGTAAATGGAACAAACAAAAATTAAAGTCTATCATTAACATTTACCCAAAATTACACAACATTTATGTGGAAGACTCTCAACACTTTGAAACATTTTGTTTGAGTGATTTACTCTTATACATGCACTTCCAGAACATAGAATATGACATAGGACTTACTAACAAGGAAATAATCACAAATTAGACCCAAATGAATGCAAACTACTATGATTTATGGCATGTGAACCATATTACCAAAGGGGATATTATCCCCAAAGACAAATAAGACAATGAAGTTGACACACACACAATACGAGCCTTGTCAATAAAGCACTTGGTGAAATTTTTGATATTGTATACAAATATGGATTGAAGCCCCCCAGATGTCCCCATGTATATTATAACAAGAGTTGATAACTATAAAGGCCCACCTTGGAATCCAAAACACCAAAAAAATGTACCAATAACACCTATAACACTCAAATAAGGAAATACCAATCACAATGGAATGTGATATTACAATTCACAAATTCCAGGATTTAACACTATGAAAAGTGATTATTGATATCAGAAAAATATGAAGAAAAGGCCTAACATTCAGACCAATATTGAGAGTATAATCATTAGATGGGATTCACACTGATTCAACATTCTCCTTTGACATATATTCTAAAATGCAAAATAACTGATATACAATAATAATAAAAAAGAAAGAAGAAATTCATTTACAACAATTATGCTTCTCAAAAAAAGGTTCAATGCACATCTCACCATGAATAATCCATTCTATCTTTAATGTCATATATTTCACATCTTGACATGTGTTTGTCTTACAGAGATACCTCAACCATGGGAGGAACTGAGGAACTTTAAAGAGTCCAAGAATAAAAATCTACATATTGTGCATTGTACAAATCTCATGGACTTAATCTTGATCAAAGAAATGAAACCACTCCATGTGCAAGCACTAAAAACATTTCAAGAAGACATGAAACATGTCAAGTACATTCTCATTGATGTGACAAGTTCCATTGGACCAAAATTACACCTAAAGATATATAGTAGGTTGCGTGAGGGTTTTCCCAACCAGAAGACTGTAAAATTTGAAGGAATGTTCATAATTCTTAGCAGAGACCTTGCGTAATTATTGTATGTAATGGAAATACCTTTGTACATTGCATGGTCAAATTCTCTAATACTAGGGAACCAATTCATGACAATTGTGACCTTACAAACTATATTTCTCTAATAGGATGAAACTTTAATACAAGACTAGTTTTGACAGGCACTAACAAATATATAAAATGCAGAACCAAAATAAGACAATTGGGAACTACTAATGATGAAGACAAAATAGTAGCGCATGCCTGATGAAAATGAACAGTTTAATAATTTAACACACTTGCTCACCATGAAATATTTGGTAAAGATGCATAATATCTAAGAATGATAAAAAAAAATTAATCGTCCAATTGCCATAAGTACTACAAAAAAATACCCAAAGTAATCAAAATATTGAATTTTATGAATAAAAACTTTTAAAACATGTGCTACTATGCAAAGGCCAACGAATTATCCTGATTGCCAATATATGGACACAAACAAGCCTTGTCAATGGAGCACTTGGAAAAATTGTTGATATTGTATATAGACATGGGTCAAATGTTGGAAAGAGACATTGATTAGAGGGCTTAGATGTTGTCATTCATGGAAACTAACTTCATTGCACATGTTCACATAATTCAATTTGATAAAACTAGCAGTCAGAATGTAGATTTGGTTAAGTTTGACAGTTAACAAGGCACTTGATAGTTTTTGGTCTATGGTCTGGTGTGTACACCCAGTTTAGTATTTCGAGGTGAGAACCTAGAGGAAGAATTATGAAGATATATTTTATCATATCCTAGATTCACAATGCTTGATGTTATGTTTTTCTTGAGATATGGATTTATGTGTAGAAGATTTTGGTAGAACTGTGAAGAACAACAACATGGTATAATAGATCTTTATGTGGATCTATAAGATCAATTTTGTTGGTTATTTATGAGTTAAATATTATTGAGATGAAATGTGGATAGCATGTGGTGAATTATTTTTTATTCACATTAATTTTTTCATTTAGATCTAGCCGACTAACTATACATGTTTCATCATTTTGTGAAATGTTCTTCAGGTTAACTTGTGGATGGTGAATTCATGGTAGCGGATATATAAGATCAATTTGGTCGATCATTTTGGCATGTAGGACATGTATTGATGTGTGAAGTATGATTATTTTATGTCCAAGTAATAGAAGAGTAGAGATATAGCATAAAGTGTATTGATTCTATATATTATGCTTAATTGGAATTGTCTTTGGCATTTATAGATGGTGTGAATCCGTTCATGTTATATATGATTTTTTAATAATCATATAGGTAGTAAGCCTTATTTTAATCGTGTAGTGAGCTAGGAAGTGTTCTTGAATGCATGTGCATTCCTTTTGTTAACCTTTAACAGGGTTAAATACTTCTATAGAGTATTTTTATTTGTGGGTTCCATCCTCACCATGGTTTTTCCCTTGATCGGGTTTCTACGATAAAAATTTTGGTGTTATGGTGTTGTGGATGATTATTTTATTCTTTTGTACTTTAATTTTCATTTCATGCAGTTTATGATTAAATAATCAACTTAACAAGTTTAAAAATTATAGAACACTGATTCACCCCCCCTCTTAGTGTTCCTTAATACCAATAATTTGTATCAGGGCCTTGTGCCTTGGGGGATTGTCTAACAACTTGAGGAGGATCCTGATAGGTGATTAAATGGATTCAGATGGTATTCCACAACAACTCCTTATTGCACTTGGTGATCTTGATCAATCCAAGATGAAGTCTTGAATTTGAAGAAGAGTCTTAAAGAAGTTGAATGTTTCATTGAAACATTGAAATGGAAATTGAACAAATCCATGGATAAGAGGAAGGATCTTGTTGAAAAACTAAAGTAGAATGGAAGAAATGATGATTCTCAAGCCTTGAAGGAGAAGACAAATGAATGTGAGAAGCTTGCAAAATACAAATAATTCCTAAAGCCTGACATGGAATATGTGGTGATGAAGCTAAGTATGGAGATTGAAGAAAGAAATAAGAATTAGGAGAACCTTGATTAGTCCTTGAACGAGAAGACATAAGAATGTGAAAAGATAAATAATAAGATAGAGAATAGGTTGAGGGTACTAAAAGTATAAATTAAAGGAATAAATAAGCATGAAGTTTATCTTATTTAGAAATCCAGAGACAAGGATGAGAACTTAGAAAGGAGATTGAAACTCTTGAGAATGAAATTTCTACTGCAAATTAATATAAAGATAAATTCATGAATAGCTTAGCTAAGTTTGATGTGATACTCAAAAGTAAAAATATTAAAGGTGACACACATGGTATTGGATTTGAGAAAGGTGAAAGTTCTATATCTGGTCAAAGAAATCCCCTATTATACAATGAGAATGGAAAACCTAAAAGGTCTTTGGTAAGACAACCTAATTCACAAAATTTCAATGGTAGATTCTTTGTATACAATACATTTAGTTATGGGGTTGCACAAAGAAGAAATAGAATGAATGCTACATCTTTTTTTGGTCAATGTTTCAAATGCAACAACTATGGGCACAAATCAAGTGAATGCAGATCTATGGTGAACAATGCTACTAACAAAGGGAATGTTGGATGTTTTTACATGAAACAATTTTAGATATATTTCTAAATAATGTAGATTAAGAGGGAATTAGATAAATTACATGTATGTTCAATCCAATGCAATGTGATACAAATGTAACAATCTTTGTCACATTGCTAAATTTTTTAGAAACAAGAATGTGAACATGAATAGGAGAGGTCTGATGAACAATACTAACATGTAGAATAATGACAAGGGAAAATAGAAAGTTGAGGTGGATTGAGTTAGGAAGTAGATGAACAATAAATGGGTTAGGAAAGGAGATATTAATACAAACCATGAGTCCACACCCAAATCTGGTGTGGAAATTTCTTCACATAATTGAATTAAGGCCTTTGACCTAGGGGAGTTGTCATGAAAAATCCATAAAACCCTTGATGTTAGTTGATACCTGAATGTAAATGTTGGATTTAAATGTATCAAGATGATACATACACATTTGAAGCAACTTAGAAGGAATTTATGCATATTTGAGAGGTTTACAGAAGGATTTTTGCATCTCAGTTTGGAAACTAAACATCAAATGGTGTTAGGGTACAAAAAATTAGCTACATCTAAAAGTTAGATGTGCAAAAGGTCAAAAATACATTTAATCACTTCATTCATCACTTTTCACAATGAGGAAAATCATTTGGAGAGCTCTTGCAAGAAATTCCACTGTGATCGAAAGTGTTGGAGATGATTTGGTGATCAAACCTTAGTTCATCCAAAAATAGGTATTTTACTACGTTGTTTTGAAATATTTCACTTTCAAGCATGCATAAACCTTAGATAGTTGATATAACTGAGTGACCTAGACCAAAATTTAAGAAACACCCTTACAGATCAATGGAGGATGATCTAGAAGGGGTATTCTTGAATGTTCAATATGGTGTGTTTCATGTAGATTATATTAGGGATTATATTCATTGCAATTTGGAAGAGTTGGGTGATTATTAGATTCATAAATTATATTGATCTGAGTTATCTACAAATTTTAAGCTGAAAGATGAATTTAAGGTTCTTGAGGAGAAAAACTTAGCTCAAGTCATGAAATTCTTGTATTTGATGAGAATGAGTTGGTTAGGTATGTGCTAGGAAGAATACATATTGAATTCATGTGGCTTGATAAACCATACAAGATTACTAAGGAGGTTCTCAAGATAGTTACTGGTCTTAATGCATCTAGTGAGGTCCTTGCACTAAATTCTATCAAGAACAATCGTGTTACTAAAGTTACCAGATCTTAGTGAGACAAGAGGGAAATGACCATAAATGACATCATTGATAAATATTTGGGAATTTTAGATGTGGTCATTGGTTACAAGGTTTATTACTCTAGCATAGACAATTCAATATCTAGCGCTGTCATATACTCAACATATAGGATGGTAAAAGAAAATTGAAATTATGAATGGTGTGAGGTTTTGAGAGCTTAGTTGTTGGAGAATCTAGCTAAGATAAAGAAAGATAGAGAGAAAATTTTCAAATATGGATCCTTGATCTTATGTCTATTTTTCTACTTCATGGAAGAGGTTCCTAGTGTAGGAAGAATTTAGTGGCCTACTGATAAACTACTTGCAGTTCAGATTAGATAGTTTCTCTACATGCTTGAAAAAAAAATCAAGAGTACTCTATGGGGTTTCTTCAAGGATTTCCAAAGAAAAATGAAGCAGAGGGAAAGGATCCCTAAATCCATTATGGAGAAGTATGAAGATACCATATGCTTCATGGTAGAGATTGATGATTGTTTGACAGAAGCAGTTGAGCCTAGAACATCTTGGATAATGCTCATGGGGTATTAAGTAGATGGAATTATTCTTGATGCTTATTCTTAAGATATGTTGAAGAGGAATATTGATCCAAATGAGGAGAGGTTCAATACATTTAATTAAAATAACATAAAGGTGCATTTAAAAGTGAACAAGCCTGACAGAAAAAGAAGAGTGAGAAAGGAGGTAGAAAATCTTGCTTTTCATAATCCCTAGATTTTCATAATGTACTTGTTTTGCATGTATTCTTCTTGCTAATGATTTCTTATTTGAATTTGTGTATACTCCTCCTGGTGTTATGTCTTGTTGTTATAAGAAATGTTTAATGTGATATCATGTGACCCTAAATTATTTGTAACCCTTAGTTCTTAATAAACGTGAGAGATAGAAATTGCAAAGTTGATCATGATGAATGCCTAATAATTATTATTGCATGAATATTTTTGTAGTTTTCTTCCATGTATGTGCCAGATGAGGTATCGGGTTGCATTTACGTGTATGCAACTTTCTATGTTGAAATGATCAAGTTATGGACCTTATTTAGTGATAGTTACTTGGAATTGGAAATCAACTGTCTATTTCTCCTCCTCCTGTTTCTCGATGTGTGAATAACAAGATGTTATTTAGTGAATAAAAAGTAGAAGTATAGTAAATGATGATATGTTGTGTGTTAAGATGTGTATATAATGTTAAGGAAAAGCTTTCATATCCTTTTTAAGTAAAATTTTAGATGAGATATACGTATCTTGAGTAATTAAGAAAATACGTGAAGTACAAGATTATCATTTCCCTTAGTTAGAACAAAACATGTTCTCATTCAATAAATTATTGATGAAATAAATGCTAGTATAAAGTATTATTGTTTTCTATATACCATTCTAATTCGTCTTGTTGATAGATGTTATTCTCTCATGTAATGCAAAGAGGTGATTTTGACATATGTATGTTGCAAGTTGGCATATTCTTGTGTGATAGTAAAGATAAAATTTTGCTAATAAGTATGACATTGATATTCACCTTTGTGCTCTATAGAAAACAATGTGGACTATGAAAATTTTGAATAAGAAAATATGGATGGTGTATGATGTTATCTTGGTAAAAAGAACTATCTTGAATATTTGGGAGTGCTTCTTTTTTAAATATGATGCTTATATTTCATAGCTCATGAGAAATAAAGAAATCTCTTTCATAGTGATGTTATTGTAATTAGAAACATGTACTCCTTGTGAATGTGAACAACCAGTAATAGTGTTTATGTTGGATGTTGTTTAAAACTAGTGCTTGCATTGTATGCCATGTTTACCGTCAACGGGTAACTTAATAATGCATAGACATAGTACAGGAAATATAATAAACATAGAATATATAAGAGAATAATAAATACTTTCATTAATCATTCCAGACTGGCAAGTACATTTACATCAAAATGATCATACAATAATATCCGTGTCCATCCTCCGAGAGGGTATATAAAGTACCCGAAGGGCCACAACCAAAATGTCATGACGTAACTATCTAACCTCTCGGTCACTAACAACCGAGACTAACATAATACTTTATTAATATAATAACCAGTGTATTCAAATATCCCAACAACATCATCCCCCCAAATAAAAACAAGTCATCTCCGACAACTTACAACAACAAGGAGATGAAGTACACTACATAGAATAAGAAAATCACTGAAAAGAAGGGGCCGAGGGTGTCCCTGAAAAAGTTGAAGTGCCGCCTCCCCATCAATGTTTCTTTGTAGTTCTTTTTCCAGCACATCATATTCCTCCTGTGCCTACACCAAACTGGTCGCCAAAAAACATGTTTCAGCTGTAGCCTCTGCTAACACAATACTGTCTCCCTAGCTAATCTGACCTCGATAGCCACCTATGCTGCCTTCTCTGCTTCCAACTCCTTGGTACGCTGAGTCAAGTGTCGCTCTACTGCCTCCAACCAGGTGTTCAGCTCCTCCTGAGCTCTCTATGCATCCACCAAGATAGTCTCACCTCCAGCCAACACCTACTCCTCTGAATGCCTCAAAGCGTAGTACCCCTCTCCAAAGGCTTGCTCTAGTGCTCTCTCCACCTTCGGCACGCAGACACTCTATGTCTGCAGCAGGTCTGGGTCTCATCAATTGGTCACACTTTCCAAAGGTTGATAATTGAACCAACTGGGGGTCTAGGGGGCATCGCCCCCAGCGGGGTCCTGGGGTAGCGCCCCAGGCGCACTCCCTGTCGTGAGACAGGGCGGGGTCGAGGGGCAGCACCCCTCACCGCCAAGACCAATTTAGTACCTTCAAACCCACACAGGAGTCCATGGAACCCACCATTTTTGTGATTTTCTTCTGATCCCATACTCTTTTCTGCAAACTGCTTGTGTTTTCCTTACTACCTACTTATGCCCTTCCCTTCAGTACCATACATTATTCATTTTGAACTGTCTTGATTTGTCGTCATTTTTTTTTTTTTCTTTTTTTTAGAACCTTCTCTGCCATCATTGTCGTCTGTATGAAACTGCTCTTCCTTCTAGCCGTAGCGACTGTGCCCATTGCCATACAAAATGAATTCACGGTACCTTTGATATTGTTTCTTCTCACTATACAGCCGTACCACCTCTCTTTTGCACCGTGGTCGTACGGTCCGTACAGAAGTTTCTCCTACTGCACACGTATGACAAAGTTCTCATTTCCCCTTCGCACGTGCAGGATTTCTTGTTGTCGTATGATGAGGGCGTGTTGTTCCATAGGCCGTACGACATGTATTTTCCCTTGTGGTCCCCAAACCGTACGCTGTACGGTTCATGAACCTCTCCCTTGCTGAGTTCTTGCCGTACGCCATATGACGTCCTTGCCGGGATTCCCTACTCCTGTCCCCGCGCTGGACACTCTAGGTGGTCGTACGGTGATGTGTGTGGAGGTACAGGATTGTATGGGTTCGCCACTTGATACCACATCTGTCATACAGTATTCTTTGTTAACCGTACAGTCATGGTTTTTGTGCGGCCATACAATCCCGTATGGTATCAGGTCGTATGGACATACTTTTTTTTATTTTTTTATTTTTTTATTTTTTTAAATAAATAAATAAATTTTCCCGTACGGATGTACGATATCAGGTCGTACGGTACTGTACAGACACTTTTTTTTTATAAATTATTATTTGTCTAATCTAATTACCTTCTGGAGGCCTCTTCGATCGTCCGTCCGGCCTCTCCAGTACCCTTTCATCCCCTTAGGTGCTATGTCCATCCTTTCGGATTCTTTGTCCATCCTCTTGTGGTGGGGTTTCAATTTGGAACTGCTAATGCCCTCGTATATCTCCTGTCCGTCGGGAGTCCACGGCTGGATAGCCCCGTCGTAGCCGACTTCCTGAACTTTGTCCTTTGGTTTGTTTTCGATTGCAATCTGAAGACTAGGAACCATAAATTCTATAAGGACCACCATCGCTAGCCCGTACATAAGAAGAAGGAGAATAATGAATTTG
>MU225173.1:348608-360156 GCA_018584345.1 Thuja plicata | reverse complement strand
TTCTTTCTTGAGTCCGTCCCAAGTGGTCACCGTTGTTTTGTCCACATCGGAGTACCAGTCGATGGCTACCCCTCGGAGGGTTGCCGAAAACTGTCTCATCCATTCATCCTGGTCAGCGACTCCATTCACGGACTAGATTGTCTGACATGTATGACAATGTCGTATGGGATCTTCCTTTCCATCTCCGTGGAATTTTGGAAACTTCTCCTTGTTGGTCACCATGTTTACTTTTTTAGACGCCGACTATGTTTGCAGCACCGGTTGTGTTACAGGCTGGGATGGTACTGTCGGCGTCGGTACCCAAGAATTGTTTGGTACTGTACCACTTGATGTCCCTAAACTACTGGAATTTTTGAGGCTCGGTGGGCTACTGTGATACCCGTGCCCCTCAGTCACTTCGATACTCGCGGTGGCAACAGTATCCTGAGCCTCCCTCCGTGCGGCTTCCTCCTTTTCCTTCCTTCAGACTTCTCTTGCTTCCATCCGTGGGGTTAAGGTTAAGGACCCGAACAAGCTCCGTGTTTCCTCTAGGCAGTCCTTGTCACTTCTCCCAGCCTCCCAGTCAGATACCTCTAGACCCTCACCTTCACTTACTCCCTTCGGTAGTCCTTCGGCGCGTCTTCTATATCTCTCCCTTCGCTCGGCTTGCTGTTGTGCAAGTGTCGCTTTTCTATCGGCTTGTTCCTCCTCGAGTTCCTTCTTTCTATTTTTGTTCAATTGATTGGGCATGAATTCTTTGCTCACTTCGGGCAATAATCAACACATCAATTTATTTTATTTTTTCCTTCCCGAGTACGTCTAGGTAGTGGCGCCAAATGTTTACCGTCAACAGGTAACTTAATAATGCATAGACATAGTACAGGAAATATAATAAACATAGAATATATAAGAGAATAATAAATACTTTCATTAATCATTCTAGACTGGCAAGTACATTTACATCAGAATGATCATACAATAATATCCGTGTCCATCCTCCGAGAGGGTATATAAAGTACCCGAAGGGCCACGACCGAAACGTCGTGACGTAACTATCTAACCTCTCGATCACTAACAACCGAGACTAACATAATGCTTTATTAATATAATAACCAGTGTATTCAAATATCCTGACAACATGCCATGGGGGTGTAAACAAGATCTCATCCATAGAAGTCATATTTTGTATATGGGTATGGGGGAACCATACAACTTAAATGTGTTATTTTATTTTTTGTTACCCTACTGAGTACCAACCCATGGGTTGTAAATAAGTCAATATGTAAAGGGGTAGTATTATTATCAATTCCTTGGGTATAATTATCGATGTACAAATAATGGAAGCACAAAGTGACCTTAGATTTTACTACACAAGGGATGAAAGAGTCAATACTTTCCCTTTATTTTGAACCCATGGGTGTTGATAACTTAGTATATGAAGGGGCAGTATACTAGTAACATCACCACTTCCTTGGGTAGAATTAATTATGTATGAATGATGGAAACACAAAGTGACCTTACCTTCTAATACTCAAGGGAGGAGGTAATCAATGTTTCCCATTATGATGGACCCATATATGTGGTTCATAAGTGATTGGCCCAATCCCCATAGTTCTTGACCATGATACTAGTACTTGATAGGGATTTTATGGATAGATATATGATTATTAAGGATTCATGTATGTATACATATCTATAAATTGTCAAACATATGGAGGGATATGTGTGCCCATGATGTTACTGATATCATATCTACACATGTTCCAATGTGAGGCAATAGATATAATGCAACACCACACTATAGTTCCAACACAGTCTTGGTGATGATGTTGTGTTTCTAATGGTACTGATCCAAGCTCAAAGACACAATGCCATGTACATAGATAAATGAAGGTGCAATGTATGTATGTTATATATTCCTACTTAATGTAGAGTGGTATGGAGATTATAGCATGCTTGTAGAGGGGCACGCATGGTTTCTTAGGTTTTCAAGAACTATAAGGAATATGGGTGGGCCCTATCCATATTTACCTTTGGCTATGGTGATAGCCTACATGTTCTTTCACCACAAGGAATTTCTATGTGGGGTGTTTCTTACATGTACTTTCTAATTGGGGCACATTGTCATGCGACATACGACTAGTGGGTGTCTTCTCTACTTGGTGTATGGTCATTCTATATTATGATGTGAGGTGTAGCTGAGGTGTACACTCCATTCCATGTTGGTGGTGTACTCATTGCACACCACATGAGGGGATATTGTGATAGCCAAACATTTTTTCCTCCTTCCTCATTGGGTGGCTAGATTCTAGTCACATAGTGATGTAATGTGCAATTTCATGATGATTTTTGTTTGTTCATGTGCACAAAAAAATTTGTTTATCCTTGTCTATGATGGTTTATCCATGAGTTGTGAAATTTATTTTATGTTTGATTTATTGTTGCAATTTCTTGGATTTTTCTTATCGTATTGCTATAATTGATAAACTATTTTCTCTTATTTATGAAACTTTGATGGCTAAACTAATTTCTCCTTGGTATTTTTTAAATGTTGGTTCAGTGTTGTGATGTGATTCCTTACCAAGGACATATGAGGTGGACTTAACGAGAGTATATGAGGAAACAAGCATAGGGAACCTTTGAGGATGGGGGTTTGTGAGGCTATTATTCAACTAGTACCCACTGCCTACATATGTGTGGTTTTTGTTCCTTGGAGGCTAAAAACCTTACACAAGCAAGGAATAGAGTACATGTTCTTCTATGGAGGGCCTCACCATAGGCATGTGTGACCTGAATGCCATCAAGCCACTAAATGAGGCATTAATTATGGATTATGGACTCTAGATATAGATGAGACTTGTATCTTACCCTAGAGTGTGTGAGCTTGTCTAGAGAGACATGACCACCTCTGAGCCTTGTGATGTCTTATCCCAATGATGTGGACTAGCATGTTAGTGAAAAAATGCATATTTAGTTATGTTCATTGTTGCATATTAGAGATAGAAATGTATCATAAAGTTTTGTTAAATGAAAATATCATAATGTTTTTTGAGTTTTTATTGCTATTTTGGTTTTTGAATTTGGAAAGGAAAATGAAAATTGTATCATGGATGAATGTCACTTGAAAGTGAAGCAAAATTGGAGAAGTGTGATTAAGTGATTTGAGTTGTTTATCTTTCTTGAAGAATTGATGAAATGATGGTATATTTGAGTGGCATTGTGTAAATTTGTGTACTTTTCACTCATGAATTAGTAGAAAACAATCTACCTTTCCATTAATATTATTTAAAATATTAATTTGGAATGGTGTTGAGTAGAATTTTTTTAAGTTGTCATGAATTTCTAAGGGAATTGAATTATAGCGCATTGATGGATAACCTTAAGTTTTATAAGAAATTAATCTATATTATTTCTTATATTAAAATTCATAACTTTAGATTACTAATTGTAACATAAGAAATCGTGAACCAAGGCTATGTGGGAAGATGGCTCACCAAATCAAATATGGATATAAGGAGATATCCTATGTTACATTAGGAACACCCCCAAAAGGATTCACCCTCAAACCCAAACTAGATTAGCAAAGCGCAAATAGGATGAAGGGATGCTAATGCTAGATCTAGATTTGAAGATGGAATATTGGGGATTGAGTTCCTTCTATGTTAAGATGTATATGATATGTAAAATGATATGCAAGAATATGAAAGGAATGTAAACTATGATAAATGCAATGAAAACTAACTAAATATGATATCAGATCTTATGTATAAAACTAAATGCAAGATGAAAAGAAGAAGGAAAAACTCACCTTGAAGCTAGGAGAGAAGGAAAAAAATTCAAATCTGGAAATGACTGCCATAGACCTATCAGAATCAGGAACTATTTTGGATCTAGAACCCTGATGCATGTATCTTCCAATTGTAAAATTTGCAGATCCTTAGGAAAATGCCAACTCAAGTTGACCTAATCCTAAAAGTTCAACTTGGTCCTAGGGACTCAAAAGATGAAAAATTATGTAGAGGATTAGTCACTGGTTCTACAACTCTAAAACTCTGGATCCAAAATTCTGAAAACCTATTCCTTCCATAAGGAGAAGGGAAAATTTTGTGGAAAGGGGCTTGCCTTGGTGAATCAACCTTGAAATGAAATATAAATTGCATAAACAAGATAAATGTCAGATTTACCTTGCATGAAAAACCCTCATTGATAGATGTAGAAATCAATAAACTCCACAAGGATGCTTGTATGTATGGAATGTGTTGTAGAATCAATGATGCCTTCAAAAATGCAATAGATATACACTTTCCAAATGCTAGATCTTCAATGAGTGTATGATTGAAATCTTGAATGGAGAAGATGAATGGATATTCTTTCTTGCTTGAGAATTCCTCTACTCTGACCACCATGCGAGAGAAATTTGCATCAATGAGAGAAGATTGACTTTGCTTGAATGAAGACTTGGAGACTTGGAGATCTTCAATGGGATGCTTGCCTTCAAATATTGAATCCACCACTTCAATTGTACAACTTGAATGCTTGATTGCTTGCACTTGAAGATATTTTGCATATAGATAGTGATTTTCTTGCAAAAAGAATGGATTTAAAAATGAGAGGATAATACCCCCTTTTATACTCATTTCAAGACTCATAATTGCCAGGATGAACACAATTAAGATCGAGAGATAAACCACCCATGCACTGGGCTTGAATCCCACTTAAATTTAATACCCAAGGACAAGGACAACTTGGGTGAAATTTGTCTAGGACAAGGCCAACTTAGGTCATCCTAGTCCCAACTGGGGTGATTTCAAAGCAGATCTGGGCCTTGGGCAGTGTGTAGAGTCTCGGGGAAAGAGCATGAAAGATGTGAGAAATCAAGCATAAAGACATTGGATCTTGAAATTACTAAAATGGGGTCTAATAGGTCCTAAAGTACATCCAATAATGGGCGCAACCTTTTAGGATGGTACACTAATAAAAGGGAAAGTTTCCATTTGTGCTATTGTTAGATCGGGTTTGAAATTATACTAGAAATAGAATAATACTAGCTGGTATTATGCTTAACCATTTTTCATGAGGATTATTGTATGGATTCAAGGAATGAGCATATCTTTGATGTTGATTAAAATATGTTTCAAAACTAATGTGTGTTTCCATCTTAAGCCTTTGTGACTTCTAGAAGTAAGTTGATTCTTAGGGAGGGAGGATGTAATGCCATTTCAACTACTATCTCGGCAAGAAGGAATCTAACAAGGTGTGTATCTTGTGTATCTGTTATGCACTACATGTATTCTTAAGTACCAAACACTTACTAAATTTATGTGTATGTATTTATATATGTTTTGACCTAAATAAATTTATAATTTATGCGCCACATGTATCCATTTGTGTGCCTCATGTCTTATGTGAATTTGTATGTATGATTCATGCCTTTGGGTGATTACTTCATGCTATACATATTTTATTCACCTCTAGTGTGTTACTTCATGAGTGTATATGCCTTCTTAATGTACACACTTCATGTTTGATGTTTCTCTAAACAAATTTATTCTTTGAGTATTTTATGAGTACGTAAAGCTCATATCTAGAGGTTCTTAATATAATGTGAACCTATCTTTATCATTAGTCTCTAATTCATTCACATGTAGAATATATTTTGATCTAGCAATTACCAAATTTCAACTATAAAATATCAATGATACACAACAATAGTTATAAAGTAACTAATGGAATTATTGGCCCATCAAAGGATGCAAGATGGAAAAAAAAAAGCTAAAAAGAAGCTATTGTGAGAATTGTGAATTAGTTAAGAACAACTATATCAAATCAGACATTGACCACAAAGATAGAAATTAAGGACATGTTTAGGTAGACTCAAGAAATGATTATTTTATCAGTTGAAGTGGTTATTTTATCAGATCAAATGATGCAATGGAGTTTTCACAGTAGAAGTAGCTTGTCACTTTGTTGCACCTTTAGACCATTGCTCTTCGATATCACATTTCTTGCAAACACATTAGTATGTTGGTCTTGGTTAATAATAGCTTTGGGGGCAGAGGAAGCAGTGGTGGTTTTTAGTTAGGCAGTCGATTTAATGATGATGTCAACAACATTTCCTTTTCTATGTAGGTCTTTAGAAGTCTTACGCACTTCAAGAGTGATTTTTATGTTGAAAAGCCAAGTGTGGTGGCTATGCTGGCTTATCACGTTTCACATGGGATTACAATCAATTCATAAGCTAGTTACTACATTTCAAGATGTCAGTTATCTAGGTAATATAGTTTAATTTTCTTAGTCCATTATTGTACTTGTCGTAGGCAATATACTATTGTATTCAGTTGTGCACGACTAGTGAATTAGTTTTACACCAATGAACCAATCATAAATCGTTATTTTTTTTCTTGTTCAACTATTTGTAAAGTTTAAATATTTATTTATGAATTAAATATTTTCTATAAATTACTTATTTCAATTATGATTTGTTCAATTGATTTGGTCTTATAGGACCCCTTTTACGGAGGCTTCCCAAATTTGTTTTTTTTTCAATAGTTTTTAACCATAGTTTTGTAATATATAATTCATATATCATTTAATTTATTTTAAAATTGGTCTTTTAATTTACAATATAGTATATTTAAGAGATACTATATTTTATATTTTATTACTGTAAACATGGTATTTTCATTAAAAAATTCAATTATTTATAATATATAACTATTATATATTCTAAAAAATTTACTATATTATATTTTTAATATATATACACTATAAATAATAATTATTACAATTTCTAATATATAATATATATTATTCTATAATATATAATATAAAAGTACTATACCATATATGCTATATTATATAATTTTAGTATTTCACTAGCTCTTTATTTATTATTTATTATTTAAATTCCACCTTACATTTAAAATTTATAACTATATTTTAAATTTTTACAATTATAACTATACAAATGAAATTATAATATATACAAACATAATTTATTAAATATTTTTTTTCAGATTTTATACAAAGTTTCTTATTTAATTTAATCTATAATAATTTTATTTTTATTAAATAACTATTAATTAAAAAATATATAATATTTATAAAAATTAAAATTCAATTTACATATATAATTATAACTAATTACGGCAAGTGCAGGCCACTACGTGGCACTTGTTCTATTTTCTTTTTAATGAATTAGAATTATTAATGGTCGCTAAAGAGAGTCATGGGTTTGTATATAAATATTGCATTATAATATATATGTCAATATCATAGCAAAGTCATGGTTTTTTTTTGTATTTAGACGGATTTGTTATGTTAGATAATATTAAATATTTCATTTCATCTTTTCTTAAATGGGAAAGGGTAGTATAATGTCGTAAATCTATCTTGCATATCAATTTACCTAGTAATTTCTGTCATTTTGGTTGTATAAGTTTCTTGATTGACCTGAAAGATTTAGATAGGAAGTTTTGAGTTAACATGAGTTCAAAAGATTTGATATTCAATATTTGAAAGTTCAAGTTCTTTTAGTTAAGAGTGAATTACATCTTTCAAAGACTTTGATTATTTCATATGGAAAAATTAGTATCTTTGTTAGTTAAGGTAAAAGTAGTTATCGATAGTGGTAATTCCTTATCACCAAAGTTTATCTTAATTGGTTTGAGTAATGAATCTTATTAGTCGTTAAGGTTTTCTTTCAATTCTAGAGAATATAATACTATTTATTAGGGAGGAAATTATTTATATGAGGTATATATGTAAATATAACAATGAGAAAGAAATTTAGTTCTAGGTATTTTTTGGTTGTTAAACTTGTTTTTATATTTTAAAAAAATATTGTATGAATCCTTTATATCTAGATTATAGTACAATATAGATATTGAATATATCATGCCTAATCTTAGGATAATTACCAATAATATTTCATACAATCTTATTTTTATGCTACTATACTTGAGTACAAAGATTCTTATAATGTTTAAGTAAGTATAGATATTATGAGGAAGTAATATGTCTCAAAGGTTTTTTTGGGTATGTGAGTCATTATTATAACATGTTCGTATAGTTCTTTCCTTGGTTTAGTCGTTATTCTTTTGTATATATAAGAATGCACGCGCACACACACACGACAATATACATAGATGTGATATACCATCTCTAAAGACATTTGACTATTATTTTCAATGATGAAATATCTATTACTTTTTTTTATAAATTCGCATGCTTATCTAGATATGAATTCAGTTGCAACTGCATTAGGTAAAAGCTCTTGTGATCATTATGCAAAAGGATTCATGTAGATTCAATTATATGGGCTATACCATTTACTTATGTTACCAATTTAGGATCTCATAGCACGAGAACAATGCATTAGTGGCATAATGGAATTGTTATGCATGTAAAGAAAGGTGGATAAAATTAGGCATATGTATGACTTCGTACATTTAAATGAAATATTTAAATTCTCCTTGCACATTTTTTGACTATGATTCTAGGAAAGGGTTGCATATTCACTTTTTTATTTTTATAAAGATGATATTAAAAGAGTCTAACTACGAAGTCTCTAAGTGTCCAGAGACATAGGTCTAGCCCCTTAGGTTTTGTCCTTAGGGATTTATATGGAATTATTTCACTCCTTGATCATTCATCCAGATGGTCATATTATGATTATGCATCTACTATTTTGCATCTAGTTGAATGGTCATGTATGTAGTTTTTGATTAAGTGAAAAATAGGTTTTGAAGGGACCCGAAACCCTGAACAAAGCAAGTTTCAGAGAGACTTGAAACCCAAGACAAAATATATTCAAAACCACCCACAACACGAAATAGGAAAAGAACTAGACATGAGAAAATCAAGGAAGGAGAGAGCTAGAGACTCCCACCACCAAGAACGAATGCTGCATAGAAAAGATAAAAAACTAGTGCATGAAAGGTCAACATGCAACCAAAACCTAGAAGAGACCAGACAAGAAGCCATTAATATTTACCTTTTGTCTTACTCTTTTAGGAACACAGGGTCATGTCAAAAGAGGGCCGAGGTGATTTAGATTTTTTCCTTTTGACTGTATTTCATCCCTTTTACACCCTAGTAGTAGCATCCTGCCAAGAAATCAAGTCCAACACCGAAGCCCCCACACCCTAAGAGGGAAGACCAGTAGCAAGACCCGATATGGGGCCAACAAAAACCAAAGAAGCAAGAGAAGTACTCGCCAAAGAGGCACAACCAATAGCCAAATCCTTATATGAAGCTAAAGAAAGAGATGAGGAACCAAAAATAATAACTCCAACAACACACTCACCATTTGAGTCAGGATCACAAGCTAAAGCCCCAACATAGGCAGAACCATCAACACCAACGATCCTAGGAGAAGCAAGAACTGCACAAGCAACCTAAGGTAGGATAACCTTAGCACAAGCTTCATTCGAGGTAGAGGAAGGACATGCATGTAGTTACAAGTATGGTCATGTATGTAATTACAAGTATTGGGTCATGGGGAATACAATGTGTAAACACAAAAGTGAGACTTAGGTATTGTAGTGATTGTAATTCTTATCTTATTTCATGTTGAAAGGATTATTATAGGAACATTTGGTTGGTGTTTAAAATGAACGTAGTTTTTTATGACTTCAATGTTATGCCATAGCGGTTACATTTATAATTTATGCATAAATACCTCTAACAAATCACAAGTTGAGACAAGTTGAGTAGATATCAATCTACTCCAAAAAAAACTTTGTTGAACCACAACCCCTTTAGCCAATTTCTAGAAGCAATTCTTGGAGTTATATTGCTTTTTATTCTCTTGGTGCTTTTGGAGGACTATAAATATTGTGGAAAGACAAATGTATTAAAGTGAAAAAGGTGGCAGCCAAAGCAAACTAGCAACAAATTTGAGTTGAGAATTTTAATGTACTATTCGACCTTTTTAATGTGTATGGGCCAAACTCTACCTTTGGGAAAAAAATACTTTGGGACTTTTTATCTTTAGCATGTGCTTCTTTTTCAGATTTCCCAATCATGTTGGAGGGGAAGACTTTAATACCATTACAAGCATTTCAAGATAAAAAGGGTGGATTAATCTTGCCTATGAAAATATTAGTTTCCTTCTGATGAACTACAACTGATTGTATGTTTGAAGTCATTTTGTCTATGACCAACCAAGTTACAAATGTTATTATACACATCAATTAGTTTTTGTATTGTCATTGATTTCAACTTGTTTTGATTATCATTGTGGTAACAAACATCTATTATGGGTTAAAGATCTAGAGCAAACAAATTTTATGTGGTCGATAATTGAAGAGTTATGTATACACCGAGTAACAGTGAACACCGAGTAAATATAGTGTATAGATCAAGCACAGTGTTAATCGAGCTAGGGATCACCGACACATCACAATATTAACCAAGCAATAAAAATAAACTAAAGGCTGACTAAAATTATGACCTGGAAAATTGATGATTCTGAGGTAATTGATAAGTTTTGTTATGATGTTCAAATAGCTATGAAAATTCAAGGATGATCAGACGAAGAAGATTGAAATGTATTTTGACACAACTGTCAAGGAAGGTTTAAGCGGCCAAATCAATGATGAAGATTAAGCGACAAAATCTAAAGGATAGAAAATAAATGCGTTACGATGTCTATATAAGAGACAAGAGATTCATTAAGATGATGATGCACACACATGCAAAATTCATGCATGACTGATCAAACTAGTTGAAGACAAAACCTATCAATTCTGCAAACAACACCGAGTGATAGAGGAAAGAGCATTTAATGAGAAGAATAGAGTATGAAGAATCAGAGGAACTGAAGTGTGATGACATGTAACTGATTGAATGTTTGATAAAGTTAAGTTGAAGATGATGCAAAACACTAAATCAGTTAATGGTTTGTATTGTCATTGATGTCAACTTGATATCATCTGTATGGTCATACACATAATGCCAAAGACTTCAGAGAATCAATGGAACAATGATTATGCTTTTAGCAATGCATAAAATTCAAGTATTCACTAAGTGACAGACAACACCGACGGAGTGCACACCATCGGTAAAGATAGAGATAAAGTCACAGTGATGCCCGATGAGCAGAAGACAGTGTTGCTCGATGAAGTAGAATCACAGGATGCCCGACAAGCTGAAAATAGAGTTGCCCGACGAGCAAGATCCAATGATGCCCAACGAATGGAGATCCTAAAGCTAACTAAAGTTACACCGACGGGACTGGAAATTGTCACCAGCGACAAACTGCAGAATTGACCGACAGAACAGAGAGATCAGAAAATGAAAAAATATCTAGCTGGAAGAGCTTAAGAATAGACTTAAATGATTGTTTTATTCAAACATAGTTAAGCAATTGATTTACATAGTTGGCAAGAAGATAACTACGAGATAAATTAGGAGTTAAAGCCGTAAATCAATTGGTTCGATTGTTTTTCACGCCAAGAATCAAGAATCAAGAATTAAGGAATATCATGTCTATATAAGAGACAAGCATAATTCATTTGTTTGAAAGCACTCAGATACACGGGGGAGTGATTTAAAAAGAAGATGC
>MU225173.1:331824-342626 GCA_018584345.1 Thuja plicata | reverse complement strand
CCCCCCCCCCCTCTTAGTTATTACTAACAAAGTGAAAAAATTGATCAGAGGTATTATGTACTTAGCATAGATCTAAAAATCTACAAACAGAGTTGTATTTGAATCAGATCATTACTGTATCAGTTTAACCATTGTTACAGAAAAATATCTTAACCGAGTAGGACTTGAAATTATTTATTATGACATTCAAGGAATGTTGATTGTTTTATTGTTGACCCCATAGTAAATGATTGGTCAAGGGAAAACTATTAGTGATAAATCCTCTAACCAAGTCGCATTTAATAGTGTGCATTTTAACCTTTAACAGGGTTGGCTCTTAACCGAGCTCACTTCAAAAGAGTGAAATATTTTGGGTTACCGGTCCTAGGTGTTTTTTTCCCTTAGCAGGGTTTCCATGTTAAAAATCTATATGTTAATGAGTATAATTGTTTTGGATGTTATTTTTCTTTACACATTACTTTATCTGCATTGATCGGTAATCACAGAAATTATTTTACTGCTACTCGGTAGATGAGTTGATGAGTTTGAAGATAAGTTTGAGATCACAGTTTATATTTCATTGAGTTGATTTATATGTGTGAAATTGTTGTTATATATATCTAGGAGAATTTGAGATTGTAGGATCACCCCCCCTTCTCTTAGTTATCTAACAACCTTCAATGAGTTTGTTTCAAATAATGGTCTGGTAAACTATATCCCGACTAATGGAAAATTCACCTGGACCAATAAAAGATTCTATTTCATGCCATTACTGAGAGGATTGATATATTTTTCCTCATCCAGAATGGATTGTGAATATAGTCATTTCAGATCTCAAATTCTATCATTTTCAGGATTAAACCACTTTCCCCTTCAACTCTCCCTTGGTGCAGTGGCTCCTAGAAGGAATCATAGGGTTTATTTCAAGTTTGAAAAAATGTGGTTTAGAGATCCCTCTTTTCTCCCCATGTTAAAGTATTGGTGGCATGGTATACCTTTTGTTCCGCGTTCCAAGATGTTTCATCTAAGTAGGAAACTTTTCTAAATCAAAGTGAAAATCAAAGAATGGAATAGGAATGTTTTCAAGAATATTTTTGCTTCCAAGGCATATATTACAAATTAATTGCATTAAATTAATGAGGAAATAATTAGCATGGACATTAATCCACATTCATATTAGGAGAAAAAGTGACTTTAGTGTGAGTATGAAGAGATCCTAGTGAGAGAAGAGATTTATTGGAGACAAATATCTAAGTAACTTTGGCTAGAAGATGGTGATAGAAACACCTCTTTCTTTCTTCCCTCAACCAAAGATAGATTAGTTCAGAATTCAAATTGCAAAATATCAGACAAAATATTAGGCCCCTCTAGCATCATATTAATAGATCATAGTGAGATTCAGGAGAATGCTATGCATTTATTTTCTTCTTTTCTTTTTGTAGACTAGTAGGATGATGTCTCAGAGGCTACGACTTGCGAAAACATCCTTACAAGCATCCCCCAGCTGATTTTAGAATAGGATAATATTTCCTTGTCAAATATTTTCTCACTTGAAGAAATTAGATTTGTGGTGCTATCTATGAGTCGAGACAAAGTGCTTGGCCCAACTATTTTGAATCCTTTTTTCTTTCAAAAATGTTTGGAAATTATAGATTCAGAGGTTTGGGCAGCATTGGAAGAATCTAGGAAAAGTGGGGGTATCCTCAAGAATTTTAAAATTATTGTGATTGCTTTCACTCCTAAGATTAATGTCCCAATTTCATTTTTTGACTTTAATCTCATTTCACTTTGTAATACTATATACAAAATTTTATCAAAATCTATAGCTAGCAGGCTAGCTGTTGTCATCCCCAAAATTATCCCAGAGGAACAAGAGGGTTTTGTCCTAGGAAAGAAGACTTCAAAAGGGGCTCTAGTGGTACATGAAACTCTCTGTACCATCAAATATCATAACTTTAGGCTATGATTATTAAGTTGGATATGCTTACTTGACATATGATAGAGTTAATTGGAAATCCCTCCACCAAGTTCTCTTGAAGTTTGGCTTTTCACCAAAGAGGTGTAAATGGATCCTAACTTTCATAACTGAGGGAAAATTCTTTATTATTATTATCAATTGTCAGCTATCTATATTTTTCTCTTTATCTCAAGGTATAAGTTAGGGTGATCCCTTATCTCCCTATCTATTCATAATTCTAGTAGAGGCTCTAAGTTGCTTCATAAAAACCATCCACAATGATAATCTATGGAAAGCTATCAATTTTTCTAGCTCAAACATTAATATTACTCATAGTATTTTTGTGTATGATACCATTTTGTTTGGGAAGCCTCCATGAGGGAATCTTGGGCCATAAAAAAAACCTTGAACATTTTTTGTCTCATATTGGTCAAAAAATCAGTGCTAATAAATAAAGAATTTTCTTCTTGAACTGTTCCTCTCAGATTTCAGCAAATATTTCTATTTTATTGGAATTCAAAAAAGATCACCTTTCAAGCATATATATCAATATCCCTCTATTTTTTGGTAGAAACAAAAGTTCCTTTTGGGAACCTATTATGAACTCTATTCTTAGTAGAATTACATCTTGGAAAAACTCTTGGTTATCACTTGCGGGCATAATACTTATGATCAAATCAGTCTTGGCAATAATTCCCAACTATATAATGTCAGTTATCCCTATACTTAAAGGGATCCTATATGTTAGTATTATAAGGAACTACGAGGGGATTGGGGTGAATTAGTGCAACCATAGATCTGCAAATTTTTTTATCAACTTCCAAAGTAACCAACATGCAAAGCTAAATGTAACATAAAAGTATAACAAAACATACATCCACAAAATCAACACAAAGACACCAATATTTTATCGTGGAAACCCTTGTTAGAGGGAAAAACCATGATGGGGATTGTCAACCACAAATCTCACTAGTGCACCAATAATATTTTCCCTGATAGAAGCATTACAACACCCTGCTAAGGGTTACCCGGTTGAGAGTATCTATAACCTGGTTAAGAGCTATTACAAAAGTCTTGTTAGGAACTACCTTGTTAAGGGATTTGAAACTCCTTTTGAGAGTCACCCTATTAAAGTATTTTAGTCTTCAGAACTGTTAGGATCTTTCTTACCCTGCTAGGAGTAACCTTGTTAAGGATTTAGATCACAAGCCTATTAGAACTTGCCTTGAGTAAGAAACTCAAAGAATGACCTAATAATGGCACCTTCTGTCTGACATATCCACTTCTTTATTTCTCATGCTCTACTGCTCTAATCATACACACTTCACCTTCAACTACCACAATCATCGTAAAAATAACAAAACTCTTCCTCTCTTCAATTTCATCTCTTATAAACACATTTAGGTCAGTAGAATAACCCTAAAAAGTGTTACCTAAGTTAGCCTCTAAATTTGAATCAAAATTCATAAGAAGTCATATCAACATAGGAAATTGAACTCCTCAAGGTCAGTCCTTAACAATACAATTTACAAATTAATCAAACTTTGATACATAATTGATCTCTACCTTGATTTCATCACCTTGACTGAACCAGTTGAATTTTCTTGCCAATATTAGTGGTCTTTGCCTCAAACCTCTATCTATGCGTTGAATTAACTTATGTGGTCATAGATGTAGGTGAAAATGACTCTGTAGATATTGTCCACACGATTATCACCACACATAAAAATTACCATGATTGATTATGTTATCACTAATACACTCGATACGTAGACAAATCCTTGTGTAGTCACCTTCATCACTGGTATAATGGATTCAATCATCCTAGAAGACTTGTTGCCAGCAATGAAAACACTACAACATTCATCACATGATCTAGGATATGACCATCTTCATCATAATCCCAACACTATCATCCATAGGCAAAAGGTTAATGAGATTCCTCTATAAAGGAATAAAGATCCGAAAGAGAAAATGCATCTCTTGGCTTGGGATAAAATTTGCACTCCTAAGAATCTTGGGGGTTTAGGGATTCACAATTTGGAAAGAGGAAATATTGCTTTGGGTGCTAAACTAATTTGGAAAATATACTAAAATTAGAATTCCAAGTGGATAGTGATTCTGAAAAATAAATATTTAGATGCAGAGAGTCAATAAATAATTTTTAAGTTATTTCTAAACCTCCCTCAGGATCACATATGTGGAATTTCATGATTAAATGAAGATAGGTGTTTTTCCCCCATCTCACCAAGATTAATTATGATGGTAAAAAGATAGAGTTCAAAGATGACTCTTGGAATAACTTTCCTCTTTCAAACACAATTGATTCCATCTCCTAGGCTAGGGAAATATTGATAGCCTTGTGGAGTTTGAAAGTAAAAGATTACTTCTTTCTCACAAACTATAATGGGGTCTTAAAAACTACTTGGAAAGATCTTTTGCCCACTCTTGTTCCTGATGAACAAAAAATCAGTCTTGCAAAGATTACTCGGCATAGGAACATCCATTACAAAGGTATACAAGATCAACTTATCTGATCCCCCTCAGCCTCAGGTAAATACACAGTCAAACCAAGATATCAAATCATTTCTAAAACAAATCCCATTCCAAGGTAAAAAAAATTACACTTTTCTAGGCTATAGAAGTTCCTCCTAAACCGGGTTCTTTCACTTGGTTAGCTCTAAGGGGAAGAATTATTACAAGTGATAGAATAGTCTTCCTTTGCATAGCTCCTACTTTCAATTTTACCCTATGTAGAGCTCAGACTGAAACAATAAAACATGTCTTTCTCCACTATTTGTTTTCCTCCTCATGTTAGGATTAGATTAAATACAAAATTCATTGGTTTTCCCCTCTAGCTGGAGAACTCTCTAAGGTATGTGATTCTTGGCCTCTTCTCCATCAACATTCTTTCTTTGCTGCACTTTGGGTTGTGGCCCCCTCTACACTAATATGGAACATTTGGTGGGAGCGTAATAGGAAGAATATTCATAATGAAGTTAACACTCTTGAAACAATTATTCAGAAAATTGAAGCTTCTATATCTGAATCTATAAATACTTATTGTATCAAGACCAAAAGTTCATACTCCTATTTTACTTCTTATGACTCCATGATTTTGTCTAATTGGGATCTCATCAAGCTTCCTTTCAAAGTTAACCTCTTGAACAATAAGACGAATAAGATTAAAAGGAAATAGATTAGGTGGAAATATCCAACCACTTCATAAAGTTAAACTTTGATGGTTCCTATAAAGAAAACTAAAACACTTCAGGCATTGGTGTTGTGTTGAGAACCTCTAGAGGTGAGATTCTAGTTTTTATGGCTAAAAGGATCCCGAATGACACAAATGATATTGTTGTGAGAGCTTTTCTTGTCCAAATTAAAAAAATTTCATCCCTCAAGTTATCAAACTTGGTCATTGAAGGGGATTCCCAGAATATTATCTCAACTCTCAAGAAATTTGAGTCCCCTAGCTAGAGAATAAATTACATTTTGCATGAAGTTTGGGGACTCCTCCCCTTTTTGAACAATTTCAAATCTATCACTGCTACAGGGAAGCCAATGGTGTTGTTGATACATTGGAAAATAAAGGTTGCCCACTTGAGTTAAATGAATAAATCCCTTTGGGAGGGGAAGATATGAATGATCCACTCCTCCTTTAGGATATTCTTTTTAATACTCCAATGTGTTTCTCCACTTAAAGGTTTCTTTTTGTTGGTCTTTATGTCAGATGGTGCAACTATTTTTTTCTTTGTTGAGTGTTAAGTATTATTCTTAGTTTAGCCCTTGGGTTGTGTGGATGGAGTCTATTTTATCTTAGTTCTTTCCCTTTGTCCACAACTTGGGGCATTGATGTTTCTTTATTCACTACCGCTCCTGCTTCTATTGGTTGGCTTCAGGTTTTTGTGGAGTCTCCTTCACATTATCCTTCATGTCAGAAGTTGTATGTTCGGTGTGGTTGGCTAGACTAAATGTTGGTTGATGTACAGTTGATGTCAGTCTATTTTGGTGGGCTTTGTTAGCTCAACTTTGTATTCATACATCGCTCTCTTCTTTGCATAGCTCTAAGAGTTCCCAATGTTCTGTTCTATCTTTGCTGTGTCTGCGAACTTTGACAAGGTTCTATGGTTCTATTTATGTCTTGGGTGTTATCTGCAGAGAAAGGAAGAAAAACGTGATTCTTTATATTTTCAACATCCAATCTAACATGTTTTGCATTCTTGCTGAGTTTGCTTCTTGTAGATGTTCTCCTTCAAGAAAAACCTTTGTATGGTGCTCTATTTGGTGGTACACATGGAAACTTGGTTTATGGATGCAGTCTTCTTATGGCTTGTGCTCCTCTCATTGTTGTCTTTTCCCACTGGTTTCATGTTTCCTTAGTTTGGATTTTCATTCCTGATATTATGTGGCATTGAAGGCTCCTAGTCTTCCTGTGGGGTGCTTGTTTTTTGGGGGTGAGCTCTCTTCTGTAGTTTTCTTGGATGGTGCTTACATCCCACTTGGTTGGTATTACTCTTCTTGTTGTTATCTGTGTTTGAGTTTGGAGTTGAAGAAAGGATAAAACTTTTGGTATCTCATTGCTGCAGGAGCAACTACAGGTGTTGGGCACAGGAATAATGTTTACGTATTGTTTTTGGGGGGTGTTTTAATGTTTTGTTATTATTAAATTTTAGAGCATATTTTAATGTTTTTTTATCACTTTAGTAAAGGATTAAATAAAACCTTTACGGGTTTGGTGGTTGCCAAAAATAGTTTTTAACTATTTACCTTTGTTTATACATTTTCTCCAAAACCTCTGGGAGAAGAGATATTTTTTATTTATTTTCCTTTTAGTGGGAAGAAGACACAGAATATGGAGTGATGTTATGAAGTTATTTGTACTGTGCTTTGAATATATGAAATAAATAACATTGTGGGGGTTTCCTGTTACTTTAGTTTATTTTCTATTTAATTCCAGTGTGCCTCAAAGATGCATATCACATTTATTGGTTTCTTTTAAATAAACTGTAGTGGCATTTATTGTGTGTAGAAGTCATTACTGCAGGAAACCAGACTCACACAAAAAAAAACCTCTAGAAGTCAATTTGAGCAGAAATGCCTCTTGCTCGCATGAACACCATGTGAAGTGGCCTGAACATGGTGGAGAGTGGGTAGGAGGAATGTACAATATTTTCTTCATGGCCATTTGCAGGAACAGGCTGTGGGTTGAAGAAGCATGTGGTGTGGTAAGGCAGCATCTCTATGTGCTTGCCGTATGAATGGATTCAAACTGTAAGGTGTTGTTCGTGTTTGAAGTTTTTTTCATTCTCATGACATTGTTGTAGATTTCTCCAGTTTCTTCTTTCCACCTCATAGTGAGGCTATTACAGACTTTATTCTTGTTTTCTCCTCATCATATTGGTATCAGAGCGAGACAAGCTCTTGCTGGGAAGTGTATGTTTGCAGAAGAATCACAGGCTGAAGCTGAGGCTCACACCATGCCTCCCAAAAGTATGACTCTAGATGCCATCAAGAAGATGATGGAGGAATTGCTGGAAGAGAAGTTGAGGGATTTCAAGGGGTCCAGTGACAGAGATAAGGAGAATGAGATGGAAGAAGGTGCCAGTGGAGATGAAGAAGGAGAACAGCACCAGGATCCACCAATGGAATTGCCTGCAGATCAAAAGGCATTCATTGATGCTTTAAAGTCAATAAGAGGAGATGTTACTGACAGGATACCTACATATGGAGGTAGTCTCAATAGTGAGGAAGTGATTGAATGGATTGAAGCAATCACCAATCACTTCGAGTTGAATGAAGTTCCAAAGAATGATAGGGTAAGGATTGCAAAAGGAAAGCTGAGAGGATCTGCTCTCTCGTGGTGGAATTATGTTCAAGGAGAAAGCATACAAAATAACAAAAGTCTAATTTCTTCATGGGAAGTGATGAAGGCAAAAATCAAGGCACAATTTTTTCCTGTAGATCACGAGGTGTAGCTGTTCAAGAAGTTACAAAACTTGAAGCAGCGAGAAATGGACGTGAATGCCTATACGGAGGAGTTCCATAGGCTAACTCTCAGGGCAAAGAAACAAGATGAGGAACCAGAAAGAGTGGCCAGGTACTTGAATGGCCTAAGGGTGAACATACAAGAGGAGATTAGCCTTCTTACCCCGGATACGGTGGGGAAGTGTTTTCAGCTTGCTCTTAAGGTTGAAGAGAAGTTGAAGAGGAAGAGTGATCAACACCAAGGAGGGAGAGGTGGAAGGAATGACCGAGGTAGGGGAAACTTTAGCAATAGAGGACAAGGCCAGAGGTCCCAAGGTGAGTTGAACCCCAGGGAGCAAGTGGGTGACTCAAGTAGCAGAGGAGGCTACAGTGGAAGGGGATCTAATGGAGGAAGGTCTAATGGATCAGGCAGAGGATCCAGGGTCTCAGGAATGAAGTGCTACAATTATGGTCAGTTGGGACACCCAAAGTATAAGTGTCCATATAGGGCGTCTACTTCTCATAATGGTGAAAGGAGGGTCACTTATGTGCAGGAAGATAATGTGAGTATGAACTTACCAGAAGTTCAGTTGATGACAGAGGCTGAAGGAGAAAGTCTCATGATAAGGAGGACACTTCTTAAGGAACCGGTAAAAGAAGATACCACTCAAAAGAGGGATCTTTTTTGAGTCTAGTGCAAGGTGAAAGGAAAGTTGTGTAGGGTGATAATTGATTCGGGTTCCATGGATAATATCATACCACTCGAGGCTGCAAATAAATTGAGGTTGGAGAGACTTCCACATTCTTGTCTATACAAGGTCAGTTGGTTGAATAAGGAGCAACAGGAAGTGGTGAATGAGAAAGCTTGGGTAGAGTTCAACATAGGGGGATATAAGGATAAGATACTATGTGATATCCTGCCTATGGATGCTTGCCACCTCTTGTTGGGCAAACCTTGGCAATTTGACAGGAAGGCATGCCATGATGGTGAGAAGAACTCTTATAGTTTCCAAAAGGATGGGGTAACCTGTTAGAGTATTATTACTTTATACTTATTAATTAAATCATATCGATTTAATTATATAAGTTTATATTACTCTAGTTACTTAAGCTTCACTTAGGTACATTATTAATTAATTATTAATTAATAATGTGCAACCTAGTTTTTCTTTAGGGTTTCTTTCTCACCTTTTATAAGGTTGAGCTTTGTACTTTTTGGTTAATCTTTTATGCATTTTTCACATTCTGAAAGTATTTTCCTTTTGTCTCCATTTTCTTCTTTTCTTGTAACAGGTTATTGGCTAACAGGTTCTTCTTGGGTTGTGCAAAATTGAGTTTGATCAATTCTTACATGGTATCAGAGCTCAGATCTGTGGGCGCCTGTTCCTGATTTGAAGATTTTTCTTGGAGTTTCAAGGGTTTCATCTTTCAGCCGTAGTTTGTGGTTGGATCTGGAAAAAAATATTTTTTAGAGGCATCTTGGGCCAAAACAGACCTCTCCAATGAATTCAAAGGATCGATCCGGTGAATTTTGATATAAAATTTAACCTATTTGGCCTCCGGAGCATCTGAAATTTTTTTTTGCCCTTTTAGGGCCGTACGACACAGTTTTCAAGGAAAAAAAATGCAAAAAAAATTTAAAAAGGGCATTTTTGGGCAAACCGGGGCGCGCCACCCCGCCACCGCCTCGGCTCGGCCCACGCTCAGCCCACCGGCAGCGCGCAGCTCACCGGCTGCCATCCGCCGACAGAGCTACCAGCGCCACTAGCGGCGTCGCCCAGGAGCAGCCGCCACCGGCTCGCCTCCCGCCACCGTAGGGCTGACGTCACCCTGACGTCAGCGACCAGAATTTTTTTTCGGCGGTTTTTTCAAATTTTTTCCAGCGAGTTCAATTTTTTCGGCTGCCGCATAGTTTTTTCGGCGATGACGTCATGCTGACATCAGCGACGGCCTAGTGACGGTCATACGGCCGTCAATTTTTTTCCCGTCTCTGGTTTTTTCCAGGGAGCTCAGTGTTTGGACCTCCTGTCACAGTTTTGTCCATAACTTGGGCATACGGTGTCTTTTTTTGGAAAAAAAAATATCACCGGAAAGGTGTTTCTGAGCCCGTCGCATTAGTGCAGGTCTCACTTCCTGATTTTTCCATTTGGTTGCTATTTTTGTAGTCAAAGTCATACCTTCCTTTGTGCTCCTGTTCTACTTCTGGAACTCAGGTTTTTTTCTCATTTCTTGTGCTTTTATAGTAATTTGGGGTGTACGGGGGTTAGTATTATACATTGTGGAGGGTGCATTTTACTTTCTGTCATTTCATTCAGAAAGACCCTTCTACTTTCGTCTTACTCTTCTTTCAATTTCAAACCCCTCTGTGGCCCGACTGACACCCCACAACTACCACACATGGAAGCCACACATGACCAGACTCCTCATGTCACGAGGTTATGGTCCTGCATGGATGCGGTTCAGCCAGTTCTTTAGAGGCCTTATGAGGCTCTTATGCACAGAAACAGGATGGATGAGGCGATGGGCCTCATTGCCATGAACATTTCAGATGGATTGTTGTTCCACCTGGATGGTCTGACTACACCCAGGGAGATGTGGGACAAGTTCTCCACCTTGTTTGGCACCATGGATCAGTTCAGGATTCTCTAGATAGATGCAAAGTTCACCTCCTTGGCACCTGACTCCTTCACCAGTATTGAGGACTTCCTGATGAAGTTCAATTCTCTTCGCTCTATTTTACAGGTTGCTGGAAAGTCAAAGTCCGATGATGATTGTATCTTCCTGATACTCTCCAAGCTTCATGGTCCTTATCAGATTTTCACTTCTACCTTCTACTCCACTATGGATGCACTGGGTGCACGGCATGTTATGCCCTCTTTTGAGACCTTCTGTGACAGGT
>MU225173.1:302837-313822 GCA_018584345.1 Thuja plicata | reverse complement strand
TGTCAACAGTAATCTCCTTACGCACTATGGCAGAACAAACATTAGGGAAATGGGGTGGATATGTCTCAATGATCAATTATATTTTTTTGTCTTATACAATAATGGTTGCTTATATATCAAAGTCTGGTGAGGTTCTCTCCTGCATAGTTCAAATACCTCCTTCAATAGCAGGGCAATTGTTTGCATGTATATTTGGAATCCTTGTCTTGGTTGGTGGCACCAAGGTTACAGATAAGGTGAATCAGTTACTTACAGCTTGCTTGATGGGTGAGCTTTCATATTATCTCCTATGGGGGCAACTTGAGCTTCTATAATTGACATGGTGTTTTCTAATTGTTAGTCTCTCATCAACAATCGATATTCAGTTATCTAATCTATGGATCATTTTGAACAGGTCTATTTGTATTTATTGTTGCAGCAACACCCTTACTTGGAGGTTGGTCAGGGATCAATCACATGGACTGGGACCGGGTGCCACAGACAGTTCCTGTGATTCTATTTTCACTTGTCTATCATGATCTAATTCCAGGTATTGCATAAACACAATTTGATTCCAGGTATTATGAAAATACATTACGATTCCAGGTATTATACAAAACACATTTGGATTCCAGGTATTACACAAACACAATTACTGAGAAGGGAGAATACAGGACTTGTCAAGAGAATTCTTAAAAAACAGAACTTAGTTTCATATAGAAATAAACTAAAAATATATAAATGCCCGATTAATTTACCAGAGTAGCTATTCTTTGCAGTGCTCTGTGCATACTTAGGTGGCGACATATCCCGCATCAAGACTTCCATCATTGTTGGAAGTATGGTGCCTTTAGCAGCCTTTCTTGTTTGGGATGCTGCTGCTCTTGGGGTTGCTCCAATTTCAAGTGGCGAAGACCCTTTGGATTCTCTTATAAGGTTGAACTCTGCTTTCCCTGTTGAAATGCTGATTTTATTAATATAGTCAAATGACAATACTTTCACATTGACAATTTAAGTGACTCCAGATTCTTTAAGTTGCTGCTCCACACATGAAACACATTAATGTCAGAGATCAACCTATAATTGTAGTGTGTGATATTCTAATTCAATTGAATAGGGATACACAATGATTAAGCTACTAGAAATGTTTCCTGAGTTGAACCTGCACCTTTGGGGAAATTTATATGGCCCTCTGAAAGCTTTCATTGGGGACCCTCCTTCAATTGTTAGTTCCATTTATGGTCATCATTAATTTGTTTGATTTCGAAGAAGTTCTCAAGAGACTATTACCTTCATGTTATATTACTATAACACAAGACAAAATTTTGCAATACCTAAAATCTTGTCACCTCAAGGGCAAGACTAAAATGGGATCTCTCTTTGAACACACAGTTTTCCTTCCTGCCCTAGCTACCATTTTTTCTAGTTAAAAGCTGGCCTAATATTGTTTAAGAATGACAAATAATTATAACTATTTGTGCATAAAAATGGGTGGAAGGTATCAAACATTGAGAGAACGTAGTGTGCAAGTAATTGAAAAATAGGAGCAGTCCCATCAGGTTCACACTCCAAGAAATTTTAACCTTAAATGTTTCTAATGGCACAGAAACCTCAAAAACTCCAAATAACAAATGTACACAAATAAATAAAATTATATTAGCAGAAAAATAAAACGTTGAGCCACTGAGCCAACTAATCCAACCACTGAATGTTGTAGAAGAACATTTGGATTATTATCCCTTCCGTTCCTTCCTGCAAGAGTGTTTATTAAATAAACAATACTAATAAAAATGAATTTAATGAATAAAAATAACATAATCTATTAATAATATAATATAATAAATAAATAAATGAAGAATATATAATATAGTATAATTACAATAATATAAAATTAATTAAATAAACATTGATTATCTTCTAAAGGATGCAACCCTTCCAAATTGAAGGCATATAAGGGGATTAAAAGGGAGGAAATCATAGAGCATCCCTACTTACTCATCACCTCTGATAGAATTACATGGAAAAGTTGCCGTGTTTCATCTCAGTAATTCATGAGCTGCGTAAGGACTTATGAAACGACAATAGCATTAAGTTAGACGTCATAAATATAAATCACAAGTTTCAATAGTTGTCGGAAGGAAATAGTAATTTGTATGGGGTAAATACATTATTAGAGACGACTAGGTGCAAGGCCAAACCATTTATATTCATTTATATTTCCCGTAAGTCTCCTTAATATTTAGGGTGAAGTATAATGTGCTGCGTTCCATGAGTACCAGCGATACCATTTCAGGATCAAAGCCAACCTTTACACTTCAGCGTGGGTATCGTGGAGGCATGAAGGAGAAATGCATAGTGCTGAACGTTGAGACTACAACCGTGAGTTTTCTCCTGGGCATTGTGAAGCACTGAAAGTCTGAATACACATTAGTTTAATGGCGTGGAGAAGTTTCTACGTTTGACAGCAGTCTATATATCTACAGATGTTCATATTGGAGACTTCATAATACTGTATTGGTGGAAACAATGATATGTCAGGAACTTTCAAAATACAGTCCAATTCATATTTTGCGTCCAAGGAGTAAGTGAATTTGCAAATGTTGATATGGGTGCCAATTTCATTGTTGTTAAGGCAAAGTGCAGCTAAATTACTTTTGGCCTGGGTTCTTGGCATTACAGAGCTACTGAATTATATCATGGTTTCAAAGGAATTGATTGGTCTCTGTTTCCAGACCACTATCTTCCATGCTCCAATCCATAACAAGGATCAGAACTATTAATGTCTGGTATACTTTCCTGTTTATTAATTATGGACACAGATTAACTCTGCGAATCTGAGACAATACTTGAATTCAAGAATTTGCAATAAACTATCCTTATATGCAAGTAACTGTTTGACAGAATCACTTTGAGGATTTGAGTGAAAAGGGGTTCAAATCTATTTGGAGACATTACAGAAGTGGCAGCCTCTAAGTAGGGAACGTTACAAATTTCCATTTCCAAGCACAATCCAAACCCTAGATGGGAATTTTAGTGTAAAACAAGCAAAGTCCCAATTGGGGACATTACAAAGAGAATCAAATTTATTATCAGGTAAGGGATCCTGTCTTTGATGCATTGTAAGTGCCTTAACTTGGTGATATTGAACATTCATGAAAGCCATGTGTAACTATCATTGAGTACTGTATAAGAAATGGTAGGAGCCAATTGAGAGTTTTTTTCCGAGGGAGCTCAACAACTTCTCCTTCAAGGGGAAGAGGATTTATGATGGGAGAAGAAACCATTGTCATTCTCCTTGATTGGCAGCAAGTTTGAGAGTGGTTCCTTTGTCTTGGAATTGTCCTCGGCCTAGAGTATTATGACTCAATGAGGGTTTTGAAGGCACACGACTTGTTATCAAGGGAACATTTTCCTAGAATCAATAAGGTCTGACATTCACTGCCTTAAGAGCCACCTTCTCATATTGCATGTGAATCTGCATTATACTACCGGAAATCACAAAGATTTCATAAGTATCTTCAAACATATGTTTTGGTTTCATAGCGGTTTATTTAAAAATAGCTGCATTTTTGTTTTTTGAAACTTGAAAGGTAATATCTATTCAAAAAGTATCACATTTGTGGAAATTTTTAGGTAACTTTGTAGATAAGACCAAGTAAAACCATATTTGAAACAATGTCAAATGCCTTTTGGCATTGGAAAATGAATTTATCTAAAATAATTTATCTTAAGCATTGGGACAAAACCAAAATGAATGCTTAAGCGACTTTGACTGATATCAAGTAAAGCACTTAAAGGTTTGAATAAACTAGAAGTGTTTGACCCTTTCTCTAGATGATAGTACTTGGTAACTCAAGCACTAGGAATTTCATTTATGAAAAACTTGGTCAAGATACAAGAATGACGTAGTTGAGGCTTAAAGTGAAAGAAAACTTAGAAAAGTGTGTCTGCATGTCTTTGTGAGTCCATGCAACACTATAGAGTTTTTGTGAGGTCAAGGTTAAATAAAATCTCATTGAAAAATGTGATAGTAATTTGAATACATGTTTCAAATTCAGCTCTAGTGAGATTAAATCTTCTCATGAATTCATGCCAAGAAACCCAAGAATTGGTAGATTGACAAGACATCCTTGAGAATACATACCTTATCCGAAGAAATTTAGAGCCTTGAGCTAAGGGGCCTATGCAAGAGACCTTGGTGGTTCAAGATGGGAGAATATCAATGGATTGGTCATTTGTAGAAAGGATAATGTGAAATTACTCTCCAAGATACTCTAGAAACTAGAGGACTTATGATGGGAGAAGAAACCATTGTCATGCTCCTTGAGTGGGAGCAAGTGTGAGAATGGTTCGTTTTGTCTTGGACTTGTCCTTGGCCTAGAATATCATGACTCAATGAGGGTTTTGAAGGAACACAACTCATTATCAAGTAAACATTTTCCTAGAACCAATAAGGTCTAACATTCACTGCCTTAAGGGCCACCTTCTCATATTGCATGTGAATCTGCGTCATACTACTGAAAATCAAAAAGATTTTATAAGTATCTTGAAACATACATTTTGGTTTCATAGTGGATTATTTGAAAATAATTGCATTTTTGTCTTTTGGAACTTGAAAGGTAATATCCATTCAAAAAGTATCACATTTGTGGAATTTTTTAGGTAACTTCGTAGATAAAACCAAGTGAAATCATATTTGAAAAAAATGTCAAATTCTAAATGGCAATGGAAAAGGAATTTATCTAATATAATTTATCTGAAGCGTTGGGACAAGGGACAAAACCAAAATGAATGCTTAAGTGACTTTGATTGATTACAAGTAAAGTGCTTAGGGTTTGAATAAACTAGAAGTGTTTAAGCCTTTCTCTAGACGGTAGTATTTGGTAACTGAAACAACACGAATTTCATATAGGGCGAACTTGGTCAAGATCCAAGAATAACCTATTTGAGGCTTAAAGTGAAAGAAAACTTATAAAAGGGTGTCTCCATGTCATTGTGAGTCCATGCAACATGATAGAGATGCTTTGAGGTCAAGGTTATATAAAATCTCATTGGAAAATGTGATAGTAATTCAAATACATGTTCCAAAGTCAGCTCTAGTGAGATTAAATCTTCTCATGAATGCAGGCCAAGAAACCCAAGAATGAGTAGATTGACAAGATACATCTTTAGTAATACATTTCTTACTTGAAGGCGTTTTGAGCCTTGAGTTAAGGGGCCTTTGCAAGAGACATTGGTGGTTCAATATGGGAGATTACCAATGGGATTGGTCATTTGTAGAAAGGCTCATATGAAATTACCCTCAAACACTTTCTATAAACTAGAATAATAAACAAAAAATGGAGGCCAAGGCCTCTCCAAGTTTCTCAACCATATTGATAAGGACAACCAAGCTAGATATAATGTCTTCTTAAAATTTCTACATGCCTCTATGTGGTCCAATGCTTTTATAATTCATTTAGTACAGTGAGAATTGCCTTGCATTGTTCATTTAGCAAAATAGTCACAAATGAATTATTTTAGAGACTATTTGCAAAGAAGGCCACTTCAAAGTTCACAAGTGGTGAAGGAGGGAGAGAGGTTGGTTTGGTGATGATGCTTGTATCCCTTGCTTGCCTTTAATATTAATTGTGGGATTTTCATATCTTGCATTTATTGTGGATTTTTAATTTTTTTCTTGTACTTCAGGAAGTTTAGCTCATTTATTCAAGTTCAGTAGTTCATGCTGAAGCAGCTGGTTTGGGAACTTTCTACAACGACACTACCTCTAAATAAACCTAGTAAGTTTTTTTTAAAGGAATTTCACAAGGTAAGGGTTTTGAAATCCCCCTTAATGTTGTCCTTACATTCTTGATCTTGATAATGCATGCAAATGGCTATAGTAGCTTATGCAAAGCGGACACATTGTTGGTAGAATCCCCATCTAAAATCATTCTAGAAAGCTAGGTTGGTTTTGCATGGGTCCCTCATGGGGTTAAGTTGTACACACTTCAAAACTTAACCAACAGTTTTTAACCCTCCTACTTTACAAAAGCTAATCATGTAGACAATGCTTTTGGGCATGGCCCGTTCTTATGTTTGCAACTTCCTACTCTTTTTCTTCTTAGACTAGGTATTTCATGGTTTCCAACAAGAAAGCCCTTAAAGTACTAGTTTGGCATGATTTCCCTAGTCATCCTTTACCTTATCAGCCATTGGTTTGGGAGCTTTTTACAATGACACTACCTCTAAATAGACCACGTAAGTTTTTTTTAAAGGAATTTCACAAGGTAAGGGTTTTGAAATCCCCCTTATCTTGTCCGTACATTCTTGATCTTGCTAATGCATGCAAATGGCTATAGTAGCTTATGCAAAGGGGACACTTTGTTCATAGAATCCCCATCTAAAACCATTCTAGAAAGCTAGGTTGGTTTTGCATGGCTCCCTCATGTGGCTAAGTTGTACACACTTCAAAACTTAACCAAGAGTTTTTAACCCTCTTGCTTTGTAAAAGATAATCATGTAGACAATGTTTTTGGGCACGACCCTTCTTATGTTTGTAACTTCCTAGTCTTTTTCTTCTTGGACTAGGTATTTCATGGTTTCCAACAAGCAAGCCCTTAAAGTACTAGTTTGGCATGATTTCTCTAGTCATCCTTTACCTTGTCAGCCATTCGTTGATTGCGTTGCCACCTCTCATGGGAGAGGGGTATACATTGAAGGGATGAAATTCTATTTAGCTTGTGCTCAACAATGACTTTTCTTAAAAGTTGACCTCTCCCAAGACCTCATAGATTCCATTGATACAAAATTTGGCAATATGTGTCATAAAGTCTAATATGTGAGCTTGTCACTTGCAGATTAGGCTTCCAAATATTGAAACCCAAGAATGACCTAAGCATTAGCCATTGAGAAGATTGGTAAAATGAGAAACCCTTGTTACAAATGATAACCTTTTATAAATAGCATTCAAATGACATTGCATTTAGTGTAATGGGTGGGGTTGTACAAGTCCTTTACAATTCGATGTGTTAAAGTTTCTAGTGCATTCCCCTACACATAAAGTCTCCCTTTGATCAATTGAGACATTATTGGGGTATGTAAAATCATGCTCAAATAGATCTCTTTGTATCAATTTTGGAGCCTACAAGTGATGGCATTCATTTATCACATTGGAGTTGCTTCTACTTGTATTCATCATTGCAAAAGGCTTTAGATGTGGATTTGTGCCTTCATGGAGAGGTGGAAATTTTGCAATATCTATACAAGTGTACAAATCTATTTTGTTCAGTTTTGGGCTTAATGGTGTCTTGGATATTGCAAGAAGTTAGGTAGGGTCGTTTGGTTGAGTTGTAGAGCTCGAAGGTGGAAGTGGAGGTTAAACTTGAACAAGCAAGGAAAAGTTCACAAATGTTGTGCATGGTTCAAGTCTACAGGAGGAACTAAGGCAATTGAAAGCTTCCAAGAAAGTGGAAGGAAAGAGGAAGGGGTGAATTTGTGTGAAGTACAAAGGTGCATGGAACTTTTGTAAATCAACAAGGGGTGAGTAATGTGAAGTGTATTTGTGAGGTGCAAGGAATTGGGGAGGTGTCAACATCCATGCGAGGTTCAAAATTCACAAACAAAGAAGGAAAGTACGAATTATTAGAAGGGAGGGTTTTGCAAAAAAGTGCAAACATCCATAAAAGTTTCAAATGTTCTCTAGAGCATGAAATTTGATCCAGGACCCTCCAAATTGGATTTTTTTTGACATATTAGCATGTAACAATTGATCGAAAACCCTCCAAATTGGACTTTTTTGACATATTAGCATGTAACAAGGACTTGAAAGACTCCAAAATATACTGTAATGCACAAAGTGACCAAGGGGGCTCACTTAGGAATTTTTCTAATCAGATATTAAAGATGGACAAAGTATGGTTAAGGAAACAAAGAGGGCACAAGACTCGAAACAAATTGCATTAAGGGTAGGTCACAACAGAAATTTTTTTAGATCTATGTGCTTGGACCTTACTTTTTTATGAATTGTTGTTGTGGAATGTCAAGGGTCTAATAGAAGCACATTGCAAACACATTGTTCAAGGATTTTCATAAAGACATACGTTTGACATTCCATCTTTAGGAGATCAAGATGACTTTTTTCCTTTTGCTATATTTTGTGTCATATGGCTAGATATTTTTTTCTCGGGGTTGGTGATGTTTGTGTTTGCCAAGCATAGCCTCACTACTTTGCATATGATATGATTCATCAAAAAGGGCTATGTGGCCCCTTTTTAACCTAGATGACAATGCCCTTGAAGTTTTTAATATTTGCTTTCTAATCATGTAGTTGAAAGAATATATCTCTAGAATTGTCTTGTGGATTCATTACTTGAGGCAAAATTTGAAAACTTAGACTTGACACGCACTCAACAACCCAAAATAGGACTCAGATTTAGGTCTCAACAAAAAAATTGGCTTGGACTTGGCTAGGACCCGACAAAGAAGAAAACCATAGTTTTACAAAAAATAAATGGAAATTAATCCTTGATCTCATATGCCCGTCTTCTTCAAACCCTACTTCACAATGCAGACCTATTTTGGGCACAAAAGAGCAGATTGAACTAAAAGAAGTGTACCTTTTTAAGTGGTTGGGTGTTTCCAGCCAGGCGCAAGATTCCTAGCCCAAATTCCAGAGTCCTAGTGTAAGACTCTCTAGGATTTGACTTGCAAGTTTGTGGCCAACAAAATCACGAGTCCCATGAGTCCTGACGAGTCTTCCAGCTTGGCTTTGACAAATAGTGGGTCCTCAACGGTAACTTCAATATGGTTGAGATGGTGTGTGATAAGTAAGCCTGCCTTTTGATGGGATGAAAACTTGACAATTATGACACATGGTTCTTCATGCACAGTAAATTCAATATTTATGACCTCGTTTGTGGCTTCCAAAAGTCTTCCATCACATGATTTATGTGGTCCAAATATCATAGTGGTTTCAAAGTAGCGATCAAATTGCTTTATCTTACTATGCTTTCAGCACAACAATTATTTTCCTTTGTCAATTATCTCTCTTCTAGTTTAGATTTTGTTGGATATTTTGCTTTCCAATCAGTCTCCTATCTACTTCCAAATTAAATGGGGTCCTCATAAGCCCATAATAAAAAGACAATTCTTCCTATAAACATGACACTTGCAATGCATGAGCCCACTCTAGCTCATATCCAACATGTCTAGGCTCTAGAATCTTTTGCATGTTCAAAAGGAGAGTTTGGATGGATTAGTTGGTGGTCTAATGCTATTATATGCATGGTTTGCCTCTTGTGGATTCTTGGTCGCAAACTGGTATGCATATAGTGCAAATTCTATGTAGCCATGACTTCAAAGCTTAGTTGTCTTTGAACTCAACTCAAAGTGATGCTTATCCACAATCCTTTGCAACTTTAGGTGGCCAAAATCTATCACCAAGTGTAGGTAGCCTATGTTGGATGATGTTGGAATTGGCTACTACTGATGCTATTGGCATTCATGTTTTGTCACTGATGTCAACATATGTTTTTGTGGAGAGAGAATAGACTGGTTATTACTGTTGTATGATGACTGACAGAAGTGTACAGATACTTTACATATGAATCAGAATGAGAGAAGATGGGGATATGAAGAAATATGTATGATGATCTTATTTCTAAGGTCGCTTGGCTTAATATTGCATATTGGATGAGTTACAGATGTTTTGGTAAAGACTGGTTTCTGGATTATGACAGTGATGATTGACAGAGCGAGTCTCTGTGTTTTGCGTATATCTTACAGGCGATGATGATTCAGGTTATGTGAGCTTAAGGGATGACAGAAGACATGTTCAGGAATGTTTGTGATGGGTCGCAAGTCGTATGAGTGATGATGACGTCAGCTGTGGTGTGTATTTTGGAGGAGACCTATTTGGGGCCAACTTCAGAGATGTAGGGTGTATTGTGGATTGCGAGCATGGATTGCAGATCTTGGACTATATCTGATGTACTGTAATTGATGTATACTTGTTTTAGATACCGTGTGTATCTTAGCAAGGGGTTAAATGTTTATTTGTATATTAGAGAAGCTTAATTGTCCGACCTAATCAATTATTGTAATAGGGTATTTATGAGAGATCTTTTCTTTTGAAAAGATGTGGGATGTGTATGAAGAGAAGTAAAGAAGATGCGAAACTTGATTGACTACTGGATGTAGTGTAGAGGATATGTTCATTGTACTTCATTGGAACTGACCAAGAAAAGAGTTGCTAACAGATAGTTCACTGGATTGTATAGTTTCTATATACACTTGTTCGGATTGTAAATCCTTGAGGGTGGCTTTAACCTTCTTTGGGCAGTGTGCCTGGGTAGCGAGTCCACTGTTACTCTTGACTCCTAACAGGGTCTGTCTTTTAACAGGGACTGAGTACTGTAATGTTGTAATAAGCTCCTAACAGGGCTAAATCTTTTAACATGGATACTATACTCTCAGTACATCATTTGTGGGTGCTAATCCCCACCGGGGTTTTACCGTTAACATGGTTTCCTCGAAAACAAAGGATTGTGTTATTGTGTTAGCATTTATTGTGTTATCATTTGAAGTGAAGTTTTGGTTTATAAAGTTTAATGTTTAATAATCAGTCTCACAGCTGATTCACCCCCCCTCTCAGTTGTGTTGGTGGACTGTTATTCCTAGCAATTGGTATCAAAGCTACTGGTCCTTAGAGAGAAAGCTTTGTTGTCCTCAATTTTGAGATCACAAATTTGTGGCAACCCTACGGAATTTTCTTGTCAATTCCTAGTAGTATCCTCTATGATTTGAATGTTCTGGATAAAGTGTTAATTAAGATAATTCGTCATCTCGAAAAAGTTTGTTGTAACACATGTTTCATGCGTTCTTAAGTCCTTTTCTTTGTTTTTTCTCTTTCTTATTTGCAATTTTTAATCTTGATTTTCCCTCAAGTCAATAGCCCTTTGAAATACGCTCGTTTCGAGCTAACTTAGACATCAAACGGAGTAGTACAACTCAAGTTATGATGTAAA
>MU225173.1:256548-270556 GCA_018584345.1 Thuja plicata | reverse complement strand
TATATATATATGTGTGTGTGTGTGTGTGTGAGATATATATGTTATTATATATATATTATTATTAAAACATATATTATGCAAACTTATATTATTCTAATATATGATTGATTAATGAAACATTAACAATTACAATGAATAGACATGTCCCATGAAGGGACATGTCTCTCCTAGCCTCTTTGACAATATAAATGAAAGAGAGATTGTTGCATTTGAAAAACACATACAAAATAGAGTGCTATTACATTTGCAGCTATCCTAAAACTTAACACTTCCGTTCAACTAAACACTATTTCTAATCAACATGAAATGAGATCCTAATCTAAGTGAAGAATTGTAGAAACCATGCAATACTCCAAAATGATACAAGTAATCCACGATGAAGTCCAACAATGAATTAAGAACAATTTGGTAGTATCATAGCAACAATTTCAACAAGTCCCTCCCTTAGCTAATCTAATCTAATCTCTAATCTAACCTTATCAGTTACAAATGAGAAGGCCTTGGCCTTTTATAGTTGTTCAATTACAATGAAGGGCCAAGATTGATTAAAGATCAAGGGCCAAGATTTCTCCAACAATGCCCTGATCCAACTAATAGCTACAAGCATTAAATACTAATCCAATTATATGAAGGCACCACCACGTGGGCCGATAAGAAAATTACAATGCTTTTGAGAGCCAATGAGGAAGTAGGTTAGGTAGAGACATGATGCGGACTACACATGTGAACTTGGCATGATCTAATTGATTGTACTTGTACACGTGTAACTGGAGCCTTTTGATTGGTTGAAGATGAGTGGGCGCCACCTCAACATGCTTGCCTTATAGACTTGATAAATATCTTTGATGATGAGAAAATATCTCTTTATACTCAACATTTTCCAGCCTTAGCTTAATGGTGTTGGCATGTAAATTGTTTTATCTTCATGAACTTTTCATCCTTGTTCTTGGAAATTTTCTCAGTTTTGGCTTCTTGACCTTGACTTTCCTGAAGTGATGAAGTCTTTCATGTAGCTGGATCTTTCAAAGTGAACTTGGATTTCCAGAGGAAATTCAAGTTGGTGATGATTTCTTTCACTTGTAGGCTCGCAAATTTGTTCACTCTGCTTGTTCTTTGCTCTTTGAACTCCATCTTCATCTCGTTCTTTGAGTTTGCACTTTCAACTTTGAGCATCATCTTTCCTGTCCTCTTGGTGAAATCTTGCCATAGCCTCCTCTTACCTTCAACTCTTCTATCAACCTCTCCTTGCAAAACAAGACATCAACACTTGTCAAAAGCTTGGATTTCATACTTCTTCCTAAAATCAACATTCGGTGCTAAGAAGTGAAATTTAAGAGGAAATCACTCTACTTATACAATTTCATTGAGTATTTTGCCTAATTTAACATGAAAGACTGAATTTTTAAACTTGAAAATCTGATCACATAAGACAAAATGAGAACCCAATCAAAGGATTTAGTCATAAAATTATGAATCTACAAACTTAGATCTGCAAGAACTTGATCTTTCTAAACTTTCTTTTGCCTTGGAAAATCTGAGTTTTACACCTTGAATCTGATTGAATTTGGGTGCTTCCTTGAGTTGGCTGACCTGATTAGGCAATTCCAATGACTTGAATTAATAAACATATCCCCAAAAATCAAATTCACTAGGCCTCATAGCTGGGCGGAAATTTGGAGGTTGTCGAGATTAAGAAGCTTGACATGAGGTCGGATTCTGACATTGTTAGGATAAATTCTGACTTTACTTGGTTTTACAATCCACCTTTAAGCCTTTCTAACCCTTACTCTATGCTTTCAAACTCGTTCTAAAGGTTTATCTTCATGGTTTTTCACTGTGATTTGCATCTTTGGTTGATCGAAATCCATTCCCATCCAATTTCAATCCATACTTTGCTCTAAAATCTGATTATTTTTCTCCAAAATTTCCATTGATTTTACCTTTCATCCATATTTTCCACTATCTTCACCAACTTGAACTCGAAATCTTTCATTGAAATGCCCTTAGGCCTCGGTGGAATTTGATCACTTGTCAGGATTTTACATGGAAATAGGGGTGGAATTTTGGGGTCTCTTGAGATTAAGAATCCTGAGAGGTGAGTGGATTCCACCACGTTATTGAGACTGGGAATCCTGAGAGGTGCGGATTCCACCTCACTATCAGGATTGCTCCAAATTGGACTTGGTTTACAATATGTTTACTCAGCCTCCTCTATTCATATTTTATGACTTCAAGTTCGCTTTTAAGGCCCATCCTCACCTTTTTTCATTCTGATTTCCATCATTCATCGATTGAATACTTGTCAAAAATCCAATCTTTATCTACTTTCTAGTCTCAAGATCTGATTATTCATCACCAATTCCTCCAAGTTCAAAGTCTGACTTTGTATCTCTTTGTATATAAAGGAGATTGAATTTCACTATAAAAGTTTGATTTGCAGTTTGAAAACAGCTCTATTTATGATAAGAACCAGCAAGGAGTCAAAATTGTGCTCAAAACTAGGAGTGGAAATTTGAGGTCTGTCGGGACTGGGAATCCTGAGAGAGGTGAGGATTCCACCTTACTGTCGGGACTGGAAATCTTGAGAGTGGAGTGGATTCCACCATGCTGTCAGGACTCAAGACTATTCCCTTTGCATGTTAACTCCTAAAATCATAAATTCATTGCCCCTTGTTTACCTCTCGTGTCGTAGACTTCATTTTCCATTACTTTTTCCTTCATCATTGATCTGATTTTCATTGGATCCGCTCTTCAATTTCTGACTACAAAACTTAGAACTTTTATTGATTCACCTTTCCACCCATTCATCTTGGTTTCTTTCATCAATTAAAATTTGGATCTGACATTGTACTTGATTGGAGACCATCTTATCTTGGGTGGAAATTGAGGGGTTGTCGATATTAGGAATCCTAATAGGGGAGTGGATTCCACCATGTTGTCGAGATTATAAATCTCAAGAGGAGTGGATTCCACCATGCTGTCGAGATTAAAAATCTCGAGAGGAGTAGATTCCACCATGTTATCGGGATTATTTCAAAGGGTGAAAAAAATTGTTTAAGTGTGCTTTCTTCCCTTTGAAATCCAAGTTTTCCTTGCTTACTTCATGAAAATTTCCCCCTTTTATATCATTTTTCCCCAATTTTTCCTTAGATCTGCGTGTTGAATTATCAATTTTCATAGTTCCAACTCTGATTTTTATCTTGATTTCAATTCCGTTCCTCACTCCCCATGTTAATGTCCCTTCAATTTTCTTCATTGCAACTCCTCATTTCATGTCTTGGTCTTATCCCGCCTTTTTTTTTCTGTTCATGTTGTCCATATTCCAACCTTATTCCTCTTCATCATCTCTCTACCATCTCGTCGAGGTGGGAACCTTGGATTCTAGGCTAGACTCTTGACTCCTAAATGGGCAAAGTTGCTCAAACTCGTCTCTTAGATTTGGAGACTTGAAAATTGCTACCAACTAAGACCACTACTCCTACTGCCCAAGCAAAAAGAGGGGGTCCCCATTTGCAATGAGGCGATGGTGTGAAAATCTCACAACAGGAACCTCCTCACATTGTCAATGCTTTTGTTCAACATTACCAGAATGTTTTCGAATCTCCGTAATTCTCTCGAGTGTAGATTGAGGCCCTACAAGAATTTTTGAATGTGGCCCTTGCCACTTTTTAGCCTCCCATGTCGCAGGTTGTGACAAACTTTTCACAAAAGGTGATCTTCATATAGTTGGGGGTAACATGAACAATGTCAAATAACTTATTGCAAATCCATCTGGGATCTTTCTTGGACCCAATTTATATCATATATATCCGAGGTAATTCCATATCAATTCCTTAGGCAATATGATGAACAAAGGCAACATCAAACTCGTACCATCACTCTTCTTAGTGTTTCCTACAATATTATTGCTAAGGTACTAGCCTTTTAGATAAACCATCTTTTTTTCTTGTGGCCCTCTTCGAGAAATTCGAGTTTATCAAGGGAAAGTTTATTCTTGATAATATTATTAATTATTGTGGTCTTAGAAGGCATTCTTCATTCAAATTGATTCTGAAAATAGTATGATTAGGCTTGGACCTTTCATTTGTTCCATGTTACTTGCCCCAGGATTATACAAACCGGTTATGTGAATCGGTATGTGGCTGATTAAACAAACCAATGACTAAGAGGAAACATGTCGATAAAGAGACATGTCTCCACATACGTGGATACATTTCTATTCATCGACATGCTTTGTAAACATCATATATATAATCTGAAATAGATTGATCAAAGGCATGTACAAAAATCAATTAGTGCAAGCCTTAAGACATCGGTCACCAATACATCTACTCATAAATTTGATTAACCATAACAACTTTGCATAATGTTTTGTCAAAGGATGGGGCTCATTTCCTTGCCGATTTTTCTTAGCATTGGCATGATTTTAGTTCAGATATTTTATTTTTCATTTAGAGAGGAAATCAGTTTTTTCTTTTAATCAAAATCATGTTGATACCAACTTCTCTCCTCACATCAAGTCTTTTGTTTATTTCGAACTTGTTAATGCATATCCAAAGAAGTGGCCTTGGAGGTGGTGCATTTACACTTTATTGGATCACTTGAGTAATGCCTCATGTACCATGACACGTGTGCCTCCAATTTTACCACCTCACAAATAGTTGACTCAATGGGACCAAAGATGTGGCCACACATACTCCACTCAACACCATTCTTAGAGTTGCCAAGGGTTGCCCTCCCTTCACTAGTTGGCCAACACATAGATTGGCCTCCTCGCAAAGGTCAAACTAGTTACTCTACCTACATTGATAACCTCTCCTCAACATTCTCTTACCAATACAAGAAGGCATTATGTTGGGGACATGACAAATTTCTCAATGAATTTGGCTATTTTGTCTTAGCAGTTAAATGCTCAAATTTATAATCAAGATGCAAAAGTAGAGATTGAAGAAATTGCTCATTGGATGGGAGCCAATTGATGATGGAAAGGGCTTGCTCGATAGAATTGGTGTCGCAATGATGATAGAGACCCTCCTTCGCCTACGAGTTTTTTAGTTCTTGCAACTTAGTTTTTTTATCATTATCATTTTGTTATGGCATTATGAGTTGTGATTGGTTTCTCATTTATGTGATTGCACGTATTCTTGTCTTTTGTGTGTGGCTTTGGGATGTGATTCCATTTTATTCACAATTAGAAATCAGGGAAGAGATACTTTGGAAGAAAAAATTGATAGAAATGGCTTTACGAGGTGGGGAGGGGGAAATCAAAACCAGTTAATTTTTTTCCGAAGGAATCAAAACCATTTTTCATTACACTTAAAAAGTATCAAGGACCAATATAATATTGAAATACAATATATCCCAAACTCACAATATGGCTACCTCTTATTTGTCTAATATTTTCTCTTTGGATGCCAGTGATAGATCTCTAGATAAAAAGAGATCCTCTAGACTGTCCCTGTGGTATCTTGCCAGCTCAGAATGGTATTGTGTCTTTGGAAGGGTTGGATATTGTGGTTAAAATTAGAAGATGATGGGGAATATCTTGGTCTTGATGGCTCCCCATAGATCTTCATTAGCATTTGTGGGATGCCATTAAACGAGATTTCCTTAGAATGGTGGAGGAATTGGGATCTTCTATGAAAATACTTCAAGCTATAAATTACTCTTTTTGGTACTCATTCCAAAAAAAGAAAAGTTGACTTTTTGTCCTCTTACAGATCTATTTCTCTATGCACTTTATATAATAAAATCATGACAACCGACAAGTTAATGGTTGAGAGAGAAATGGATTTGAGATGGCCTTATTTTGGAAGAGTAGGGGTGATTTGTGGAAGATTGCAGGTTCAGGATGGATTTGTTGTGACTTGCAAAAGAGTTCACTGCTTGCATGGATCCAAGAACCATTTAATGGTAATCAAACTAGGTGTATCTAAGGTTTACAATAGAGTGGAGTGGGGTTTGTTGATAGAAATTTTGGACTGAACTGACCTTTCTGCAATTCGTTTTCTCTCAACTTAATTCTTAGTTCTTTAAGGTGCCTCTCCATTTTTGTTGGCTTCTCGGAGACTTTAGTAGGGGGATCTTCTATCCACCTACTTATTATAATCCTAGAAGAAGACTTGGGTAGGCTTATTACTTCATAGAAGAACCTAAGCCTGCTTAATGATGTCAAGATTGATGACCTCTCTTTCATGTATAATTTATAGATGGGATGATCTTGTCAAGGAAGCTAAATTGGGGAAGTTGTTAACTTGAAAAGATGTCTTGAGCCTTGACACTACTTTTTTGCCTGAGGTCAAAGAGACAGTGAAAGTAAATCATTGGTGATCTTTGTAAATACTCATGTTTGTATTTGAAGAAGAATATTGGAAACCCATTGCTTAAGTGAATCCCCTCTCCTAATTAAATATTTATCCTTCTATTAGCTGCTTAGCCTAGAATGGACTGCTTGGGTTGAGTTTCTCAGAAAAATTTAAAAAATTCAACACTGGTCATGCTAGTGGTTAATCTTTTCTTGTATAGCTAGCCTTCGCGAGTTGTTCCTTCAAACAATGCATATTTATCTCTCTTTATTGGAGGATCCTAAAATGTCTCTGAAACATGTGTACTTTCCTCATATGTTCCTTTGGAATGACCAATTGAGCAAGCAAAAGTGGAATTTGGTTAATTTATAACAAGTATAAAGGTCCAAATAGAATGGTGGATTGGGTATCTGATACTCCTTGTCCAATTATAGGGCTCTTTCTGCCAAACTACCCTGGATATGGTACGAAGGACCATCCTGGCTTTGGGGAAGGATTCTCTAATTGACCAAGTAACTTACAAAGAAAACTGGAACTGTTATCTTTCATTATCCAGCTATTGATAAATGGCTCATAAATTTGACAGACAATAAGATAAGGGAAATCTCTCCTTTCTAACAACCTTTCTTGGATTGTCAATAATGGTAGAAAAACTCTACTTTGGGTAACTCTTGCAACCAACACTGCCCTTTCCTTTAGAAATATCAAATATCTCAAATATGAATTTTAGAATAACCCTAGAATTCAAATATTGAAACAAGGTGGCTGATTTTCTCCTTCCAAATTTAGAAAATTATGATCTTAAAGTTGGATGGAAGCTCCCTTAGTTTGGCTTGTCCAAGGAATGGCTGAGTTAGTTAAGAGACTTGGAAGATTTTTAAAAGGATACTTAAGAGCTAATGATCAAGAGGATGCACCTGAATGGGGTGGGAAACTGATGTTTCCTTGCTTAAGAAGAGAGACAATTTTCTTTGAATGGCTGCCTTTGAAAACATTGATCTTCTATGGAGAAGTATTTCTCACCCTACAAGTACAGGTTAATGCAACACCTTTACTTGTCTTTATTTCTTGAACAATATTCTATACCATGCTAATTTGAGAAAATGAGATTTTTTCAACCCTTCCTAGCATTTTGTATGCCAGCACATGATGAAGTCATGGATCACCTTCTTGTAACTAGTTCATTTGTTAGTTCCCTACAGCAGCTTTGGTTCTCTCTTTTTTGATTCTTGAACAATCTCTTCTATTCTTTACTTCTTTGGTGGATATGTGGAATAATTGGGAAACCTTCCATTTTCAAATCTATTAACCTTAGGTAAGTTTGGAATCTAGGCTGGAGTTTTAAAGTCAGTATCTTTTTCTTGAGATAAACTGCAATATTTTTGAAGGAAGAAGTCTGTGACTTAGCCAAATTTGGGGTCAAGTTAAATGCATTGATGAATCCATGCTGGCGTTGTGCTCTACAGCCAATGCGTTTTCTAATGTGTAGGGTTGATTTTTGAGTAGATTGGTGCTCCAATACCTTCCTTCTCAATTGATGGAGTTGCTGAAACGAAAATTGATAAGAGGCATGGGATAAGCTGGAACTCTTTTGGCTTAAACATTAATATTGATGTGTCAACTTTGTTTGCAACCATAGGGCTGTGGGCACTAGGGTGATATGTTCTGATGCAAATATGGATGCCATTTTCTGTTTTTGTTGGGGATCTGGTGCAGCTATAAAAAATGTGGCAAAAAGCAACAATGATTTGGTATGAGTAGAATATTGCTTGATCTCATCAAATTCACTAAGAGTTTTGGTAAGATAAATTGGTCAATGCTCCTTCTTTCAAGGGGAGATTGAAGAATAGGAAGTTGGAACAATTCTCATGGAAATTCAACATTTATCAAGAGGCTTGATGAATTTTGCCTTGATTATTCTTCTAATGAGGTCAGCAGGTTTGTTGACATTCTTGATAAATTGACATTCTCTTTCATGATGGGGAAAAATGTCTGAGACAAGTGATCAATCTTCCTAGCTTGAGGCTCAAAGTGAGCCTATCAAGTATTAGTAACGAAGAAAAATGGTAAGGATTTAAGGGTAGTGTGCACCACTAAGTGAATGACTAGACTTTTTAAACCTGTATTGGACCTCTACATTATGATCTTCTCTTGTCAACTCTACTTCTACATTGTCTCTTTGTCATTACTTCCCTTTTTACCATACATGCTACCTTCTCTTCTGCCATCATCACCCCATGTCTTTTCAGTTCATGGCTAGCTTCTTGCTTATGCATGCAATCAGGATTGAATCTTTTTTGAGAAATTACTGTTGTTCTATGCTTTTAATGCATGATTCTGGTATTGTTTTCCTCAATGCTGTTGATGGATTTGTAGCAAGAAGGCATGTTGTTGATAGTGGTCTGGTCGGGTGAACTTGTGGACAGAGAGAAAGCAGTTTACATGCTTGAGTTGGTCATTTTTGTTTTCTAAGAAAGTTGGTGACCTGTGACTTTTATTCGCTTCAGTGCTTTGTCAAATTGGCTCATATTTCTCCCTACTTGTCTAGTTTGCCTATTTTTTATTTTTCCTGTCTTTGTCTGTCTGTCTCTCTGTGTTTGTGTTTTGAGATTCATCTGCAATTAATAGTTTTTAATGGTTGGTAAAAAAATTCTTTAGTCTGCTAAGGAATAAATGTTTGAATGCTTTAGAAAACATGGTGCAATATTTTTATTGCTTAGTCCATAATCCCAGCTCGCTTTCCAAGAATTTTGTTACTAATTCTGATAAAAAAACCGTCTGTATCCTAAGGACCACTATATATATTGATTGGAAAAATGTAATGATCCCCTTACTGCTGTTGGTACTAAATTTCTGAAGAATATGGAGAAGGGCTGTGCCATAAATCTAAAAATCCTATTTCCTTTAAGATCTTGATGATACCCAGTCCAATCCATGATGATCCTAAAGACACTTGATACAGGTATTCAGTTTTTAAAGATGACATTGCAATCACCTAATTAATCTAGGCGTGAAGCAGAAATGACTAATCTCCTCAACGCAAAGAGTCAGACTTTATTTGGGTGAATAAAAGCTTGTCATTATGGTGTTTGACTCTTGTGCAGGAGCATATTCTATTGCCAGTAGTCTATCTTATACTATTTCAAATTCTACTGGTCAGACTGCCATTGTTACTATGAAGAAATTTGAACATATGAAAAAATAGATTCATGCCCTTATGGGTGAGGTTTCTTCTCATACGAAGTAGATTCAGTCACTATTTTCCATAATTCAAGTGACTGATAAGGCTCTAATTCAAAAACACCAGCTCTCAAATCTGTTGGTAGTTTCCTTGATTTCAGTATGGATTTGACATGTGTTTATGGCATTCACAGTGTTAGTTCTGTGGTGGAAATGCGCCATAACTCACAATTTTATTTTGCTAAAGGGAACCTTCAGATTGAGGGATCATGGTTGGTGGCTAATGTCAGTGTATAGCCTATGGCAGATCTCAAAATGGAGTGAGGTGGAAGATTTGATCCTGCTCAGTCTTATGTGCCTTCTAATCACTGGATTTAATTTAATTTAGGTTTCTTGACCATGATGGGAGGTGGTGTGCCTTCGATGGTTTGTGTTTAAATATGAAACTCGATACTTTATACTCAAAAGTTCTGAACAAAAGTTTTAGAAGTGGTAGGCGATTGCAACTCTTTCATGTTCATGAAAACAGGCTTAGCCATAGTGTCCCACTTTGGGCTATGCGAGTCCTCTTGGTAACTTGGATTATTTGTTCACAAAACTTGTTGGAAGGTTTACTGATTGGTGATTTCCTAAAATATATTTTTAATTTGATCGTCTCTACATGTCTCCCATCTCCCTGTTTCAAATAAAAAAGAGAGATGGATGCAGTTCAAGCAGTACTTACAATTTCCTTCTAGAATATGAACCCTATGTCGTTTATCACTTCTCTGGCCTTAAAATACATCAGTCACTGACACACCATTATTTTCATTTTAGCTTATGCATCACTTAAAGAACTTGTGTCAAAATATTTTCTTCTCGACATGCATTTAAAGAAATGACAAGCACTTGTATGCAGAGCTAAAAGTGTGTGTTTGGTTTGCAGGTTTGGAGGGAGCAATGTCTCCCATGCTGTTCAATTATTCTCTCTCTTGGCTATTGCAACTTCATTAATTGGTACTTGGTTAGGATTGCTGGAGTTTTTCTTGGAGCAATTAAGCAATTCCAAAATGATTGCAGTGTTAAGACGAAATATTTGGACTGCAACTGTTTGTACAATATACGCAAAAGCAAGACATTATATCACATTACTGCTTCCCTTCAAGGACATATTTTCACGTTTAACTTTTGCGAGATCTTTTCCTTATACCATGGTTAGGGAAAGCGAAATGGGTTCAGTCCTTAACAGATGGTGGCTAAGTAATGGTTTGCGGCTTGCATCTTTTGCATTAGTGATATTTCCACCTACACTGATTTCGAGTTTTGTTGGAAATGCATTCTTCTCTGCAACAGATATTGCGGTTAGTAAATGCAATGACCTAATTTTTGTTTATATTTGTATAGCACAAGTAAAATTCGTCTTAGATGAGTTATTCTCTGATTATTATATGCCCATTGTTAAAAGTATTTTATGTTAAAGTTAAGCATTTTGCCTCATTTCTATGTTTTTTGAGTTGTTACTGTTCATTGACACATCTTCTCATATGAAAATTAAATCCTGATGGTATAATTAGTTAATGTTGTACTGGCCCCACATAATCCCTTCCTTTGCACCCTCACCCATTAAGGTGCGGAATCTTCTTGCTGAATGCAATCGACTTTCCTTCTAGGGAATAGTACTCAAAAATTGAAAATAAAGGAGCAGCAATGAGAATAAGGAGAAATTAGGGAACAACAAAAATGGTGGAATGCTCAAAAAACTTCTAGATACTAGGGTTTATAAAAACCTATAGATATTAGGGTTTAGAGAGATAAACAAGTTTCTCCTACCCAATTGGGGCAACATTTAGAGGGTAGTATAATAACATAGACTTATTTTACAGAGAAATCTATGGTTATATTTCTTTAAGACATCCATGGCCATTTATAATTAGGCATGATCATCGCTTATTTTATTGACTTTTAATTTATAATTCCATTCACAAGACATGCTCACTTGGAGACGATGCAACAGCATGTCTCTCTTAATGGCAACCAACAAGAAGAGAAATATTCTCAAAAGTGGTTTTAGCCCTCTCAATAATAGCTGCAACCTCGCTAAATGATTTTGAAAGCATAGCCCAATGAAGTATAAGGAAAAGCTATGTATGCATATTCATAGTCTATTAATCACTCAAAATATGGATAGCTATAATTGACAGAAAGAATCACATTTCATAAAATTTAATCTTGATATCCCTATGGAAAATGGTGGCTACATGCATGAACTTATAACGAAGTAAACTCAAATTCTATTAGTTAAGGTGATGTTAAAGAAATACAATGGTAGCTTTCATATGCTTTTGTCAAGTTGAATTCCGAAACAATGTATGCAATCCCTTTGAATTTAGGATCTCTTTTTGTAATTGGTTGATTCATACAAGGTTTCATTGTAACTGATTTCTCTATAGAGCGAATTTACTTAACAGAAATGTAGGTAAAGTTTTATAAGAAGTATATCTGGAAACAGTTGTATTCTATCCTCTTTTCTTTACCAACATTTTAGGTTTAATTTGTATGCCTTCAGGGACACATTTGGTTGTAAGGTATTTATGGTTTTCTGATCATTTTAGGTGTAATATTTATCTCTTACAAAGTGTTTAAATGTCTGTCTCTAGGATTTAAAACGAATTTTCTGCTAACGTCAGAAGATGTTTTATTCTGTTGTAGGGTGCTTATGGCATGATGGCACTTTATGGCATTTTCCCACCTGCAATGGCATGGGCATTGGGCGAATCAAATGATAAATTAAAATCTGAAGAATCTAAACCCTTGACAGTCCCTGGAGGAAGATTTGCATTAGCAGGAATTGGATTTTGTGCCAGTGGAGTAGTGCTGAATCAAATGTTTTTAGATTTGGCTGGATTGCCATTTCAAAGCATAGTTGACAATGATTTGATAACAGAAATAAGCAATGCAATTTCTACTGTGCTTTGATCGAGCTTTATTGAATGGATAAGAACAAATATTGTTGTCTAGGAACTTCTTGCCCAAATACGCTGCCTGGTTTTATCTGATTTTTTGGCATTTCACTAGCAGTCTTCCTTGCAATGAGCATGTCCCTTCACATGCTTTGGTCAGACTAATTAATGGTCCTAATGGAATAGAAGATGACCTACCATAATTTTTATATATATCCTCTCTTTGAAGAGTACACTGGTACACATTTTGTGCGTATGTTTATGGCTAAATCTCATGCAAGTTGGAGCCCTTAACTGAGGTTTGCAAGAAAATGGGATAGAATTTGCGCTATAATTTGAAAAGAGACTAAGTGCAGTAAAGAAAATTAAAAATAGTAATAAAAGGAGAGAAGTGTAGTAAATAAAATAATATTCTGAAACGGAAAAAAATAAATATATAACACATAACATAGTATTTATCTAGATAAAATTCTTTTGAGTAAAAACCTAGCCTTCAAACTTTGAAGTTTGAACCAATTGTATTTCTAGGGACAACGGGAGCTACAGTACAATCTTTAGGTTCAAGCCTTGATAGGAATTAGAACAATAAAAAATTTTGGAGATATTTTGGAAGCATAATGGTACCTCCAAAATATATATGATATTATCTCTATATCAGCATCCAATAAATAATCTATTGACTTATTAGATTTTTTAATTGAACAAAGTTAAATTTACAAAGAATATAAGTTATGAATAGATAGCTGAAGAGAAGTAAATAACAACCCACTAAAATAACAAGTTCACATAACTGAGAAACCAGTTTGAAGAAAAGGACAGCACTAAATTTTCATTATGTGTTTGAACTGTTTACAAACACTAAAGCACCAACCTCATGTGTGGGATGTATACACTGTATAGCCCTCTACATACCATCATGCTACTGTGTTTTGGTTTCTGTGGGAAGCCGTTAATATTTTGACAGAAAACACAAAACACAGAGATACAAAACAGAACAGATCTGTGCAATTCAGAGCATAGAAATCCCAGGCTCAAGTATTGTATTTATAGGCAAATGTACATTACATACACTCTAGAGCAATAATTACATATTTATTATGAACGGTGGTGAGACAGCTGAAAGGAAACTTCTTTTTGGTCTTGTAATGTCCCCATTTTTTATGAGCATCAGAGTTTGAGGGATTAGCCTATTATTTTGTACCTCGTAGGCTATTGCAGATGAATAGGGGGTCAAATTGGACACAGGAGGTTTGGGTTGTTCAGTGTTTTGGCTTTCACAGAGTTCAGTGGTTGGTTTGGGCTAAGAGAGTTTGATTTAGGCTTCATTTGAGTGATTTTTGCTATTTTTAACTGTTGCTATTTTTAGCATGCCTTTTCAGGCACATGAGAAATAATTTCTTGGGCTCCAGTTTCAAACGGTTTGGCCAGATTCTCAATATTGAGAGAGTTATGATTATATTCCAGCATGTTTAATGATTAATGATTAAATATAAAGTTAAATTGACTTTATATTTAAATCACTTAAGTGATGGGTTTATAACACATCGAATGGGGCCAATTGAGTATTTTATTTTGGAGGAGAAT
>MU225173.1:245368-256475 GCA_018584345.1 Thuja plicata | reverse complement strand
GAGAAGGGTTTCAGCCATTACCATTGAAGAACGTAGTTTCTTCTATGAGTCTCCATTTGAACTGGTGAAATATCCAGCGAATTTGGTATCCAGAGAGTTTCATACAGAGACTCTGATTTGTGCTTCAGCAGTTGTGAGGAAGATTCAAAAATTTATAGGGGTTTCAGCGCAGATCAGAATATTTAAAGATTAATCATTGGCTTATTAAAGTTTGTACCTGCTGCTACAGTACGGTCGTGAATAGTGACGTGTGAACAGTGACGCGTGAATAGTGATGCGTGAATAGTGACGTGTGAACAATAACTCTACAGTGTTTGAGCTTATTGATGTATTTTTCACAAGTTGAAAGGATGCTTTTTATTTCAAATTTGAATGACCGATTTCATACAACAAATACCTTTAGTTGACAGCATTTTGTATTGAGTTTGTGAAGGGTTTTGAGAGTGGAGAACAAAGAATTTGCTGCAGATCGATTTCGTTATCAGAATTTCATGTATTCAAGCTTTGGACCATCGAGTATGCTAAGCTAAAGAAATTAAGCTTTTTATACCTTCGTATTTTTTAATACAATCATTTGCAGCTCTATATCATTTTAAGTTTGTTTCAGACTATATTATTTTCTTGCATAGTATATTTCTTGCTTGGCATTTTGCTGAAACAAACAAACCATATCATATATTGTTGAAAACCCCAAGGAAAAACATAAACCCTCAAAACACAAGATTGCAAAACAAGCAAAAACAATTAGTCCCCGCAATTGAGAGAAGACGAGTTCTTGCATTGGTATCAGAGCGGTTTCCTGCCATCTTGTTGGGGTGGAAATCATTGAGCTCGCACATTTATTTTGAGTGACCAACACTCTTGCAGTTGTACAGTCATGGAAAAATCAAGGAGATCAATTAAACAAAGAAACCAGTTGAACAACTTGATGAAAGAATTAGATAAGCCTAGACAAAGGAAATGATAGATAAATTGCTTTCACACCCGAGAACCATGGACAAAGTAGCACAGTATATGACTTCCTTTTTTAAGGGGTCTACTTCACAAAGCGGAAAGAAAGAGAACCATGAGGTCTCTGCTAGTGAGACATATAGAAATCTTTACAATGAAATTTCAGCAGCTAGTGACCAGCATGTAGCTAATCCCACGGAGATTAAAATTCAGATTTACATTAGGGATGATGTCGGGCATAAGACACTTCATGATGAATTCAAGATTGAGGAGAATGTTGGTACTTTCAACACTCCAAAAGTTGTTATCAGTCATGATAACAATTCTGATTTTTATGACAACAGTCCTTTGTTTGATCCTATTAAAGGCATTGATGACAGAGCAAGTGCATAAGATGTTGTTGGTGCCACCTTGAGTTTTGACTCGCATGATGAGTGTTAATTTTGCGGATTGCATGGAAAATGTGAGCTCTATTAATTCTGATTTCTATGACAGCAGAGAGATGTGTTTGCATCAGCATGAGATAGTAGAGGGTTTATGGGTGGAAGATGTGGGTACTCGTGATTTGGGTACTACTGATGATATTTATGACGACGACTCATGTTGCAATGAGTCTGATTTTTCATATCAGACCTTACGAAATGAATAAGAGAATTCATTGGTTGGTGATAGGTCCCAAGATCGTGACTTGCAGGGACTTGCAGTTACATGGGGAGTGGGAGTGTGTGAGGAGACTGATATAGCAGCAGTTTCCACTTTATCAAATGAGTCACTTGTTGAGATGCCTAGTAGCAGTGCCTCAATTGTTGATGTGTGCGTTGATGATAGTACACATGATGATTTTGATCATGAGGTGAGCATTGTGGATACAAATTCCTATCATAGTGTGGATTGTGGGTCAGAGAGCTTATATGGGGGCTAGAGTATTCAGAGACATCATGTGACCGGGCAGTTGAAGGTGAGTGATAGTCAGATTGCTACAGCCTTAGAGAATTATGACATTCCCCGTCAGATGTTAGTTGTATTTGGTTGGGGTGCTCCTATGTTAGATGAGCACAGTGATAGTGGTATTTGCTTGATAGAGATCCATTCATTACGAGAGGCTGTCAGAATAATGAAACATAATTACTTGCAGTTATTAGCTGATAGAGACTACCTTCTTGAGTGGGGTTGCACTTGTTATGATGCACTAAAGGGGAAGGAAGAGGAGGTTGATGAGCTCACTCATGAGCTTGAGGCAACTACACAGGTATGGGAGAGCACCAAGCCGGCTCTTCAGGAGTCGCAGTCACGGTTGGATGAGGTTACCGTAGAGTTGAGCTGAGTGCAGTCTTCACTAGCTACATATTCAGTTCAGTTTTCTACAGTGGCTGTTGGTGATGAGTTGACACCCACAGGTTGTAGTGAGGATGTGACTACATCCCTCACGTATTTAGGTGTTGTGGACACAGTTGGGATGAGTACCTTGGTAGAGAGTTGTCAAGAGCCTTTGGTTGTGTCAGGTTCTCTAGTAGTCAGCACATTGATAGATGATGCAGGGCAAGTCATTGAGAGTTCTTGAGATGTAGAGGTGGATTCGTCAGTGAGTTGTGTGACTATTCATGACACTATTCCATCTTCTTTACAAGATATATGCAGAGTATCATATGGTTGGGGGATGGACTCTCATGTTCGGTTGTTTCCTTCCTTTGGAAACAATCCTGTTATTTCATCACATGCAGTTGATTCAGTTTGACAGATTGTTGAGCCACAAAGATGGAGGGATCAGTCAAGGGTTTCTAGAGAGAAGGTTGATTCAACCTTATCTCACTTTGATTGCACACATAAGTATGTTGAGTACCTTCTTTGGAGAGCAGGATTTGAGGAGAGACAATATGGGGTTGAGGTTGGTACTCATATTCGCGATTTGAAGTTCATCCAGAGTGCTTTGGAGATATTTAAATTAGAATACCTTCACTTGTTTCATGATCGAGAGTACACTATTGGGTATGCAGAGAGATTTGGCAGGGCATCTACCCAATTAGCAATTCAGGGCCAGAGTTTGGAGCCATCTTCTGATTCTAGAATTGTCAGTGATGAGCCTTTGACAAAGATTGGAGCCTTTTACCGTAACTATACAGTGAAGAGTGCTCATTATTTTTCCTTCGATCCACAAGTAGAGGACTTGATTATGCGTCGATGTGGATTGACTCTGGAATCATACCATCCTTTATGAGATGGGTAGAGGCCAACTTCAGTTGATGAGGTTAGTACCTGCAAGTTGCTGAGAGATTACTTGCAGAGTCAATACATCCATGGCATTTTAGTAGAGGATGGATATCGCGGCTATGATACAGACACCCTTGGTAATTCTTATGTTTGTAGTACAGTTGGATTTCATACCCATGGGGGACTGGTAGAGTATCAGGGGAGATTTGGTGTAGCAGGTGATTCCAGACATCTTTACTTCCTTACAGTGGATGGATGTGTGTTTTGTTTATACTGGGATCTAGGTGGTGGCAGGGTTAGTACTACAAGTTGGATGGGTCCCATAGGTTTGCTTCACCACTTCTAGTATGGTGAAGTTGGGATCAGTGTTGAGCCGCAAAAGTTGTGAGTATTGTTCTTGGCAGACTTCTATTCTAGATTCAGGATCCAAGTATATATGGTTGGACACTCTTCAGTGTGTTGTTGGACCCTACGTGTGCATCGGGATTTCAGAATGGGTTCGTTGGAGAGTATTGCAGTGTGTACATGGTCTGGGTTATTGACAATGTTACTTTTGATCTGCATGTACATGATCTTTTTGAGATCAATGACTTTAGTGCGCAGAGTTTGGATAGATGGATTGTTGATCACCTCTATGCAGTTGTAGTTATACTGGTGCTGCAGTTGTGCCTCTGTATGGGACAATTCTCAGTCTTTCTTTGTATTTTTTAGTTCAGTGGAGTTTCTCTGCAGTGGAGATTGCTTGAGGACAAGCAATTTCAGGGAGGGCAGACTGTAATGTCCCCATTTTTTATGAGCATCAGAGTTTGAGGGATTAGTCTATTATTTTGTCCCTCGTAGGCTATTGCAGATGAATAGGGGGTCAGATTGGACACAGGAGGTTTGGGTTGTTCAGTGTTTTGGCTTTCACAGAGTTCAATGGTTGGTTTGGGCTAAGAGAGTTTGATTTAGGCTTCATTTGAGTGATTTTTGCTATTTTTAGTAGTTGCTATTTTTAGCATGTCTTTTCAGGCACATGAGAAATAATTTCTTGGGCTCCAGTTTCAAATGGTTTGGCTAGATTCTCAATATTGAGAGAGTTATGATTATATTCCAGCATGTTTAATGATTAATGATTAAATATAAAGTTAAATTGACTTTATATTTTAATCACTTACGTGATGGGTTTATAACACATCGAATGGGGCCAATTGAGTATTTTATTTTGGAGGAGAATTATTAAAAGTTTTCCCCAAGTCTAATTCAATTAAATGTTAATGATTTTTATTTAATATTTTTTTCATTAAATAAAATCACAGCTTTGAAGAGGATTTTCGATTAGGGTTTTGGAGGCTTATTTTTGCTTGGGAAATGAATAATGACGTATCCATTGTTATTGCTATCATTTTGAAAATAGATTTTTGTGCTCTGAGAAGGGTTTCAGCCATTACCATTGAAGAACGTAATTTCTTCTGTGAGTCTCCATTTGAACTGGTGAAATATCCAGCGAATTTGGTATCCAGAGAGTTTCATACAGAGACTGATTTGTGCTTCAACAATTGTCAGGAAGATTCAGAAATTTATGGGAGTTTCATTGCAGATCAGAATATTTAAAGATTAATCATTGGCTTATTAAAGTTTGTACCTACTGCTACAATACAACTGTGAATAGTAATGCGTGAATAGTGATGCGTGAACAGTGATGCGTGAATAGTGACATGTGAACAGTAATTCTACAGTGTTTGAGCTTATTGATGTATTTTTCGCAAGTTGAAAGGATGCTTTTTATTTCAGTTTGAATGACCGATTTCATACAACAAATACCTTTAGTTGACAACATTTTGTATTGAGTTTGTGAAGGGTTTTGAGAGTGGAGAACAAAGAATTTGCTGCAAATCGATTTCATTATCAAAATTTCATGTATTCAAGCTTTGGACCATCAGGTACACTAAGCTAAAGAAATTAAGCTTTTTATACCTTCTTATTTTTTAATACAATCATTTGCAGCTCTATATCATTTTAAGTTTGTTTCAGACTAGTGTATTTTCTTGCATAGTATATTTCTTGCCTGGCATTTTGCTGAAACAAACAAACCATATCATATATTGTTGAAAACCCCAAGGAAAAACATAAACCCTCAAAACACAAGATTGCAAAACAAGCAAAAACAATTAGTCCTCACAATCGAGAGAAGACGAGTTCTTACAGGTCTCTAAGGGTGTGGTCCCATGAGGGAGGCTTCAGGATCTATTTTTATGGAGCAGGAAGTCCCATCAAGTCAAAAAATATCGCTATGGGATTTTACTGAATCTTTTCCTCAAAAGTAGCAGCGCCTACTTTTTAGAGCTGCAAATTTGAGCAGGTTGAAAAGGCGGGGGACTAAAATTTGCCCCACCAGCTTACAGTTTTTTCCTGCCACTTGTCAATCATTTAAAAAATTTAAATTCTTATCAATAGATTTTCTTCTATATTATAATTTATTTAGTCACCTGAATTGAATATACTAAATTTAAAAATTAATAAGACCACCAACTTCCATAAATTGTGGAGCTTAACAATTTAAGCAAAACTCCAATACAAAATTCATGGGACCTCCCAGTTTAAAATAATCCTTAAAAATTTGAGCAACACCAACTAAATGTTTTAGGAAGCTCCCTTCCATGGGACCGCACCCTAACCTATTTTACCTTTATCCCATTCAAAGGATCATTTATGCCCATTAAAAAGGTAAGTATGAAAGATTTTTTTTTTGTGTGGAAAGTATTTTAGAATAAATAATTTGCAATTGTATATTGAAAGATTATCATCCCAACAACCTTTCCATATATTTTGTAAAGTGATTTTATCTAATGTACGATGGGAAGTTCTAGTATTTATCCCAAATGTTGTGTTTTCTGTTTACTCTCACTCTCTCATAAATATTATACATAGATTTACGCGGGAATAGAGTAATGTTTGAATAGGCCATTCTTTACAGTGCACAATATTCAATGTGTTTCTGCAAGTTTATCCCTGTGTATGTGTGTGTTAAGCAGCTGCTTTAGTTTCAGAATCCAACCTAGAGCTATGCATATGTTTACTCTAGGCGGAATCTTCGATTAAATACCCAGATTAATGTAGATTATAATAACTCCACCTATATCCTAAGATCATTAGATTTGGTCAGTTCTAACTTTGTGATAAATGTTTGACAATAATATATCTTAATTAAATTTTTAAGGACAGTTTTTTATTAGATTAGCAGGGAAAGGACTCCGATCGCATTACAAAATAGACATAGAACTAAGCAACAACCAGGAAACAATAGGAAAAGGCAGTGAAGAAAAACTGAACATTGCAAACAAACAGACATTTACCCTGCTAAAACTGCAAATCCCACTAGCTTTTGAACATTTACATTCACTTGCAATAATAATAATAAAATTCAACCGAAAGTTCATACTACTACTAACACTGTAATTAACCATGATAAACTTAAAAGTATGAGTAAATAAAGGACACAGAGCCACCAGGGTACATAGACCCTAACCAAAACACATAAAATAAAGGACATCTAACTATTTTTCTTTGGGCCATCGATAAGGCCCAACTCATCTCCAACTCATCCAGTGCCTCTTTCTAATTGTCATGTTGTTCTTTCTATAGACTTTGTCCTTTCACGCTTCTATAGCCACCTTTCCTTTTAAGCTGCTTCTTGATTTGTATCGCCCAGTAGACATTCCCATCACTGCTCTATTCATAAAACCCTTAGTGATTCTTATGAGGGTTAGAATACCTTTCTCCATTTCGAGGTTTCTCTACATTATCCTATTCTCCAGTAGGCTCACCTTCTCCTTAAGTTCGAGGATAGTGTCATTGTTGTTCTTGCTCCTATCCTCAAATTCATGGGTCCCCTGCATCGCATCCCCCTCCTCCTAGAATATCTCTATTTCTTCATTATCAAAATCCTCATTGCCAAGATTTTCCTCTACATCCTCAAAATCCTCAATACCCTTCTGGGATCCTACCTCTTCCTCCTCTTCCTCCTCATAGGCTTCATCTACACCTTCCTCTTCAACAACCAAGTCTTCCTTTCCTTGAGAGGATTCATTCTCTTCCTCTTTCATAGCAATATATTTTCCTTTAGAATGTGGAGCCAAAGTGGCTTTAGCTAGCCTTGTTGATATGTGACCATCGAATAGGACCCCACCAAATCTATCCCAAATTCTTATCTTTTTCTTGTTTATTTTCGTTAATATCTTAAAAAATAGTGATCAGTACACCTTTCTTATGAAAGTCCTTGTTGATTTTTTTCCCATAAAACCTAGGGAGGTCTACGAGAGTTTCCTTTTTTTAGGAGTAACCACAAGTAATTCATTAACAAGTTGGGAGAGAATACTGCCCTTTTTTCTTCAACTCCTTACCAGGGGATTTGAGTTTAACAAGCTTTTGTTAGGATTAAGTAATACTGAGAGGGGGGTGAATCAGTATTACAACACTTCTTAAACTTAGTAAATTCCAACTTAATCAGGTAATTACTAAAATGAAAAGAACATAAACATAAAACACACAAATCATAACACCATGAATTTGTTGTCGAGGAAACCCTGGCCAAGGGAAAACCCAGGTGGGGATGGTACCCACAAATATGTATTAAAATTATTATGTCCATGTTAGGAGATCTAACTATGTTAGGAGTTGATTATTGCATTAGCACATTTCATTGTTAGAGGAATACAAAAACCATGTTAAAGGTATACTGAGCTCACTACTCACACAATCAAAAATATGATTCTGTTACTATGATTTCTCAATAGTGAACAATACAAGCATCTGCTATGCTTAGGTAGTTCCAGTTGTAGCTTGCATCACCATCTATCTGATTCTGACATCACAATGCATTCATCTGTTCACATCCATTCATTCCATCACATTCATATTTCGCTTCACAAAAATCTCTTCCTATATATACATCATTATATGTCCAGTCAACTTCCAATGTGTCAGAAAATAGAGTTAACACTTATACAAAAGGTAAATACCAAGTCGGCAATCACACACTAACATAACATAGGTAATCCTCAATCTGAATCCAACATAGTATGTTTGGACTCCGCATTATACTCCCTTACTCATCGCAACCTTTCATCTGTCTTGTATCACTGTCACTTTGTCTTCGTATGTCTTGAACATAGTGTAACTTACTGCGATCAACACCAAAACATAAGCGACCTTAACTAAAGGTCATATACATCCCAAAATAGCTTCTCCGAAGATCACATGTCTTCATTCGTCATATATTGTGTTCGTTGACCAAAATTGTACTGCTATACTCTGTAATTTCGCTTTCTGGACTTAGTCATTTGGCAAGCTATAACTCCAAAACTGTGTTTGACACCAAGCAACCATCCATACCAGATGTGTTGCCATAAAGGACAACCCTAAAGTGTTCCAGAATATTCCTAAATGAACCACTTGCCAACAATCTCTTCCTTTGGTATTGATGGCAACACTTAGCGAAAAATGACTAAGTGTCAATATAAAAAAGAATATACATTGTACTTCTATAACTCCTTTACATATTACTCTATCTCTTATCTGTACATTTTTCATATCTTCTCTTCTCTCCCTTTGACATCAATGGAAAAGGTATACAAAAATGTGGAATAACAAAATTGCTTACCAAAAAGTTTATACCATCTTTAGCACATCCTGGAATGAGCTTCCCAAGATCTTCACTTCCTCTGACCAAGTTTTTACTAATATTTGACTCACATGAATCAGCCCATTTAGTGCAAAAGAGGATGTCTATGCTGCCTTTAGCTCGGCAGACATGAATCCAGTGAGGGCCTGCTCTGTTTTCTCCATGTTTGAAAGGTGGATCTCAAGAATTGATAACTTAGGAGTAATTTAACTCTTCACCATACCAAATCTTCCCACAACTCTCCCTTTGTATGTATCCAAAACACTCAATTTATCCAATATCCTAGACACTTCTCTATCTAACTCCAATATGGTATGTGAGGAGTGTTGGTCCTCTCAAATTTGGAACAAATTTGGAGTGACCATGTTAAATTTTCAGTTAAGCAAGGTAAGTACCCTTGAAATTTTTGTGTGAGAAGGCTCGGTTAGAATGCTTGAAAAGGGTACCCGGATGATTTTCATGAGGTACCTATTGGGAAGAGGCTTCAGTACCTTCCATTTGGCATATGCAGTGGGTTCCAACTCCTAATTTCCAATTTTGACATGTTTAGGGAGTAGTCATTTTGAGGTGGTCACCTAGATCTGCATTTTTGCTAAGTGTCATTTTGTTGTCCGGAGCCTACTTTGCTTTTGAATATCTTGCACCCTATTGAGTTTCATAAGCCATCACTTTGGGAATGTGTTACATGTATATCCGAGAGCTTATGTTTTAGATCTCAGATCATTACCAATCCATTTGATAGGTTTTCATACTTCCCAAAGTTGGTCGCTCAGAACTGTTTGCATTTTTGTTCTACCTAGAAATCTGAATAGCCTAGTTTGACAGGTTATAACTTTTGACCAGTTGATTCAATTGAGAAAATTCCTTTTGTACTATGTTTTAGTGGTCACACACTCTAATATTGTCAGTTTGCAGATCCCTATGAAATCATATGACAAGTTTTCTAGAACCATTCCATTGGTGAATAATTCTGATTTCCTGTGTTTTCAAGTGCAGAGTTGCTAAGTTACCCACTTTGAGGTCTTGAAAATCTATACTCGGGTGAAAATTTTGGATAAGTGAGTTGTCCCTCGTATTTCAAACATAAGAGTGCACCTATTTGAAGATTTATAGATTCTTGCCAATCCATTTATCCACTTTTCCAGAGCCTTTCCGTTTCCAATTTAATGAAGTTTATCTGAAAATGCAGAATTCAAAACTAAGTGGCATACTTTGTGGTTTCCCTATTTGCACCCAGTTCGAGATCAGACATAATTGAAGGTTGATCTGTATTGTAGACCTAGGAATGAACTCCTTTGAAGATTTCCAAATTTTGATCAATCCAATTGATCACTTTGCTTCGCTGATTCCAAATTCAGTTTCTACTTTTTCACTGTGTTAAAAATCAGAAAAGGGTTAGGGTGCTAACTTTGCGGATTGGTATCAGTTGAATAGTTTGTTTTCAGGGCAAGATTGTTGAGGATTCTGGTTCTACATATGACATTCAATCAGGCTCCAAAGGTTGAAATTCTGAGGGATCTTTTTGATGGATTTACAAATTCAATTTCAAAGGCATTTTATTCAGTTTGTGATGCAGAAAAGAGTTAAGTTTCAAAATGGCCATTTTGCAAGAGTGATATCTTTCTATCTGAAAGATGTTTTCAAGAACCAATCAGGGCATCATGCTTATTACATATGAATGTACTATATAACTTAATGGCGAAGTTTCAGAGTGTGATTTAGTCATTTTGCAATGACTGATCCAAAAGAGATTTGTGGTGTTTCAACATTTGCATTTGCATAATAATCTGGAAGTGCTAAGTTTGATTATTAACAGCTTCTACCTGAAGACAAATATGGTGAAGCCCTCTTGCATGCATATTCAGTATGGATGATTGAATTACTTTGCTAAGTAATGATTCTTCTAGAGCCAATCCAGTATTATTCCGATTAGCACTTCTGGCAAGGTTTGTAAGTTCTCAGTTACAGAAAACATGAAATCACCCACTTTGCATGTTATTATCTTAAAGCCCGAATCTTTTCAGACTAATTTGGTTGATGGAAGTTGTCCAGATGTTGGAGAAGGGTTTGTCTTCCGGTTCTCATGCTTGCAGGATGTTATGTTGTCAATTTTCAGAACTCATTCCTAGGGCCAGTTGCCATAATTGTGGTCGATCTGAATAAGTGCTAAAATGATTATAAGGGCCACCGGTTTGTACTTAATGTTCAAAATTTAAAATATGGAAGTATAGACAAGAGGCAACATTGCAAGAGGGTTTTCAAAGGATGCAAAGCAACAATCAATGC
>MU225173.1:204055-216203 GCA_018584345.1 Thuja plicata | reverse complement strand
AATCATCTTTGTAGCAGGTCTAAATTCCAGCATTTTCTGAAGGCTTCGATTAGTTAGTTCTATTTATTTGTGTCATAAAGCTTCCTTCCTTTGATCTTTTTTTTATGGAGAAACATGCTTCTTAATATTGGATTGAGACTTCTAAATTATCAAAATTTAGGGTACCACCACATCTTTCATAGGGTCCTCCAAAAGTGACTCACAAACTTACTATCTCTATCACTTACAATATTCAGTGGCAATCCATGGATCCTTACAATGTCCCTAAAGAATAGACCTACAATTTGAGAAGCATCATTGGTTTGCTTGCATGGAATGAAGTGTGCCATTTTTCTAAAACAGTCCACTACCACAAACACACTGTCATCACCCCTAGGTGTCTTTGGTAACCCCAAAACAAAGTCCATACTAAGACACTCCCAAGGCCTTTAGGGTATGGATAGGGGTTGGTACAACCCACTATTTCTGCTTTGTCCTTTTTCCCTCTGACAAATCTGACATTGTTCCACAAATCTCCTAACATTTGATTGTACCTTAGGCCAATAGTAATGCCTATTCACCTTCTCCAATGTTTTATCCACTCCAAAGTGGCCTCCCAAGCTTCCTTGGTGTTTTTCTTTCACAATGTTCTCCCTCATTGAACACTAAGGTATACACATAAGATGTTCTTTAAACAATAAGCCTTCCTACAACATAAACTCATTGAAATCCACTTTGAAGCCCTATTGGAACTTGACACATGCCTCATAGGCATCTCTGAAATCTTTGTCCTCCTTGTAGAGGTCCTTCAAATCATCCATTCCTACACTTTGCAATTGTATCTCCTGTATTGTGAGTACTCTTTTGCTAAGAGCATCTGCAATCTTGTTACTAACCTGTTTCTTGTGCTTTATGACAAATGTATAAGCCTGCAATGATTCTACCCACTTCAAGTGCATTTGATTCAGTTTTTCTTGCCCATTCAAGAAACTTAGAGCATGGTTATCAGTGTAGACCACAAACTCCCTAGGTAATAGGTAGTGTCTCCACTTTTTAAGGGCTTGTACCATAGCATATAACTCCAAATCATAGGTGGAGTACTTTTGTTTAGCATCATTCAACTTCTCTGAGAAGAAAGCCACAAGATGTCCCTCTTGGCTTAGCACTGCTCCTATAGACAACTTACTAGCATCACACTTCACCACAAAGAGTTGGTTGAAGTTGGGAAACCTAAGAGTAGGTAGCTCTGCAATTCTCTTTCTCAACATTTCAAACCCTTGGTCTGCTACCACAGTCCACTTGAGCTAACATTTGATTCCACCCTTTATGGTGTTGAGGATATGGGCACATACATGACTAAAATTTCTTACAAATTTCCTATAATAGGATTCCAATCCATGGAAACTCCTAACATCCCCTATGGACCTAGGTGTAGGCCACTCAAATATTAAATTAACCTTTTCAAGATCCATCTTCATGCATCCATTAGCAACCACAAAACCAAGATAAACTAATTCAGTTTTCAAAAACTCACACTTTTCTTGATTGATCATCAACTTCTCTTGATGTAGCCTCCTTAAGACCATCTCCAAATGCTTCATGTGCTCCTCCTAGGACCTACTAAAGATCAAAATATCATCAAGGTAAACTATTACAAACTTACCAATAAAATCTGCTAGCACTTCATTCATGAGCCTCATGAATGTGCTAGGTGCATTACTTAGGCCAAAGGGCATTACTAGCCACTCATACAACCCTTCATTGGTCTTGAAGGCTGTCTTCCACTCATCTCTAGGCCTCACTTTTACCTGATGGTATCCTAACTTCAAATCCACCTTAGAAAAGTAACAATAACCTCCCAAATTGTCCATCCAATCTTCTATCTAGGGCATTGGAAATCTATACCTGATTGTGATCTTGTTTATAGCCATGGAGTCTGTACACATCCTCCATTTGCCATCCTTCTTAGGTGCAAGTACTGTAGGTACAACATATCAATCCCTTATCCAACAAATCTTGAATCTGTTTTTCTATCTCTTCATTTTGACTTGGTGTCATCTTATATGTTGCTTTCTTTGGAAAATTTGCTCCAGGAATGAGGTCAATCTGATGACTCACATCCCTCCTAGGTGGTAATGCACTTGGTAAACCATTATCCACTATGTCATGGTATCTTTCCAACAATGCTTGTATCTCTGGTGGCAAATTGACTTTCTCCTTAGTCTCCTCCTTTGGTTTTACCACTACTGCACAACAAACTCCTTTCTCCTTCTTCATGGATTTTAGAAACTTCTTCCCACTTAATAACATCACACTAGTTCCCACATGTTTTTCCTCATTAGGCTTTGGCAAAGGATCCATCTGAAAATTCTTCCCTAGCTTGGTGATCACATAACTATTATTTTCCCCATCATGTATTGCCTTGACATCATACTGCCATGGGCGTCATAGAAGTAGATGACATGCATCCATATGCAGTATGTCACATAGGACCTTGTCCTTATACTCTCCTATCTCAAACTCAACCATAGTTTGTTCATCTACCACTATTTATTGACCCTTGTTCAACCATGAAACTTTATAGGGTGTGGTATGAGGTATCCTTCTTAATTTCAATTTTTCCACCATCTCTATGGATACTATATTCTCAGTAGAGCCAAAGTCCACTATCACTTTGCAAATATTCCCATGAGACTTACAACTTGTCTTAAACAAATTCTTTCTTTGAGGGGGGCTCTATAGTGCTAGGCACTTTCAACAAAGTTCTTCTTAACATCAAGTTCTCTCCATCCAATACTGGCCCTGCCTTGGAAATGAGAGAAGTAACACTTTGTGTGTCATCCTCTTGCACCAAATGATTCCTTCTATCCCCTATTGAAGATGAGGAAATCTTTTCAGGACACCTTCCCATTGTGTGACCCACTTGGTTGCAGTTATAACACCTGCCAGTAAAGACTAAATTGGATCTTCCTTGAGACTAAAATATTCCTCTAGGAGGCCCTCTTCCTTTGTATCCTCCTCTCTGAAAAGATCCCCTAAACTGATTACCTCCACTGTTCTCCATAGAGTGATTATCTTCTTGTCTATTAGGGCTCTGTCCTCTACCAAAGTTACTCCTACCTCTCTGAAAACGTCTATTATTGTTACCACCTCTTCCCCTTTGATGGAAGTCATTCCTTCTTCTAGCCTTATCCTCTGCTCTCAAGGCTAATTGGAAACATTTTTGCATACTGTCAGGAGCCATCATGCTAATCTCATCTTGAATTCCTTGTCTCAACCCATTGAGATACCTTGCCACTTTCTCCATTTCTTCTTGTCTTCTAGCCCTTAGGCTCAACTTGTGAAACTCCTCAGTGTAAGCACTCACTATCATCTTCTTTTGTCTTAAGTTCTGCAACTTTTGATACATCTGTATCTCATAATCAGTAGGCAAGAATTGTGCCCTCAATCTGATTTTCATCTTTTCCCAAGAAACAAATCTTTTTCTTTCCACTAGTTACCCTATCATCCTGCATCATATTCCACCACACTAATTCAGATCCTGAGTCTAGCCTTAGCATAGCTGACCCTCTTCTCCTCCGAGACTTCCTTGTAATCAAATTGGTTGTGAATGGCTTCAAGCCAATCCAACAAATCTTCTCCATTCAGAATACCACAGTAATATGGTATGTGTTCCATACTATCCTTGTTAAGGGACTTAAAGGCATCCAAGAATACCTTTTGTTCTTTGTCCATCTCTGGTTCTTTCCCTTTGTTAGATGACTCTTCTGTCCGACTTTCATCATCTCCATCACTCTCATCTCCCCATTGAATGATCTTCTTTTTTCCCTTTGTCTCGAACACACTAGCCTTCTCCAAGAGGCCCTGAACCAATTCCATAATGGCATCCCAACTCATTTCTCTAGGAGGCATGTTGTCAACCTCTTGACTCTCTTCCACTTTAGGCATACACAAACTTCAAGAAATTCTGGCTCTGATACCACTCTAATGCAGAGGGTTTAGGACTCTAGTGTTTTCTTCACTCAATTGGCTTCTTTCTCTCTCCTACCATCCAATGGTTACTTCTTTTTGGATTCTTTCTCAATTAGGATCTCCTACACCCCCACCATCAACTTCTCCTCCAAGGTATAGTTGATCTTTGGAAGATTCCAAAGCTTCTAGGCTTAAGTAGTCCAACTCATTCCCCAAATGCCTAGTCTTCTTCACTAGATTCCCTCCTAGAATTCCAAACCCCTTCTTAGGATCTTCCCATACATCCACAAAGACTCTTTATCTACCTTCTTGACCCATCCAAGATCATTCTGAACTCTTTCCCATACTTCTAGACACATTACCAATCGAATTGGTCTCAATTTTACTAGGAGGCCTAATTGTCAAATTCCTAGAAGGTCTACTTTCAATTTTTTTGGGCTATTGCTCCCAAAACCTCCAAATGACTCCACAAAAGACCTTGAAAATCTTCAAGATATCTATGAACACTATCAAAATCAAAAGTACTAACTTTTGGTTGCACCCATAACCCTAATTTCCACCAGGCCCTAGTTTATAGCCTATTATTTAGGCCTCTGGACCAGTCAGCATGAACAATTAATGAAAAGGTCTCCAAACTTTGATTCACCTCCTTCCACCTTTGAATCCTATTAGGAGACTATCTAGGGCATCTAAAAATGCCACTAAGTCTCTTCCCAAAAATCATGGGTGCTCGAACCAAGTCTTTCTCCACCTTGTCCTGGCTCACCTGTATTCAACAGTCAGCAATAGGGCTTTCCATTTGATCTAGGAAATCCATTGCAAAAAAAAAAAGGGAAACAAAAACCCCATCTACAGACTCTAACCCTACTTCCCCCATGGTTTCAGAAAAATCCACCGGTGGGTTCTTAGGTTAGAGCCATTTCTAACTAAACAACACTATACTGTCACTTGCAGACCAGTGACCTTCAAAATTCACTAACTTTACACTACAAGAACTTGGAAGAAAACTATCTATTGCATATGAAAGCTAATTGAAACCACTACACCCCCATGGGGTCTGATCACTTATGCCAATCCATACACATCTATACAGTAGCAAAAAGACAATGCAGATTACAAGAATACAGTTACAGTCATCCATACAGAAACACAAAAAATAATTGTTGCAATCCAAAATTTCATTAACCATCTCAAAACATTGAATCCATGCTCATATACCAATAATGGGTAGTTACAACTGATCTAACTACATTTTGTCCATTTCTTGCAAAAGTTGCTCAAGCAACTTTTGACATTTTGACTCTTCTTGTCAAATCGATGGGTGAGTTTGACTTCCATGCCCCTAGGTAGGATATGTTGGGTCCTAAAACACTCCTCAAACCCACATTACACTAAAATAGCAACTTTTCCCTAATTTAGCCCAAAATGACCCTAAATCACCTAATGAGCACTATAGCTCTTACAATCATGAAATGGATCAACATAGTATCCAACCCATTTGATCCTATTCCAAAACACACACAAACACCTAATCCAACCCTAAAAAACACCAAAACATCAAATAGGGAGGTGCCCTGCACCATTCCCTTGAGCATTTTCATAATGTTACAAAATGCGTGCACGCTATAGGGCTTACGCACTATAGTGCACACACACTATTGGCATTGATTTCTCAACCCAAGCCTTAGGCTTGAGCAATCCAAGCCATAGTGCATGCGCCCTATAACATGTGCGCGCTATAGGGCATACACCCTATTGCTTTTAGGGGACCAAAAAAATGTTTGGCACCTTTTTGGTCCCCCATTTTTGTGCATATACCCTATGAACAATATGAATATACATGTGTATATGTAGAGACCCAAACCTAAATGCCTTTGACTTATCCTTCTTAATTACCCTCATCCCTCCCACCCTTAAGGGATAAAAGTCATCAAATTGACTTCATACTAGGAGCATCTTTGCCCAGTAAGGCCCCATATAAGATGACTCCTTCATAGAATGCAGAGATATAAAAAAAAGTGCATGAACTATTAGCTAAGGGTTTTAAACAAAGGAGCATGAGCCCTTATGTCGTACCATCTATTTTAGCACTTAAAAATGATGGAAAGTGGATATTATGCACTGATAAAAGAGCCATAAATAGAATCACTATAAAATACAGATTTCCTATTCCAAGAATAGAAGACCTATTGGATCAATTAGGTAATGCTTTCCACTTTTCCAAGATTGAATTGAAGTCAGGATACCATCAAATCAAAATCAAGCCATCAGATGAATGGAAAATGACTTTCAAAACAACAGAAGGGTTATTTGAGTGGCTTGTTATGCCATTTGGGTTGAGGAATGCACCATCAACCTTCATGCGATTAATGAATGAGATCTTCTAAGACTACAATGACAAATTTATTGTAGTCTATCTAGATGACATCTTGATCTATAGAAGCAACAAAGAACAACACCTAAGACACTTGGAGTTAGTCCTAAAAAGAGTGCATAAACATTTAAATTAATGATAAATCTGGAAAAATGTATCTTTATGCAGGAAGAGCTAATCTTTTTGGGTTTTGTGATCTCCAAGGGAACACTAAAGATGGATCCTTCAAAGGTAGATGAAATCATCAATTGGCCACCTCCTAAAAAACAAGGTGATGTAAGGAGTTTTCATGGTCTTGCAACCTTTTAGAGGAAATTCATTAAAAGTTTCAGTCATGTGTGTGCACCTATGTTAGATACAATTAAAGGTGAAAAAAGATCAACTTTGTTTGGACAAAGGACGAAAATGATTCTTTTGAGTATTTGAAATCCAGGGTAGCCCAATACCCTATGCTCACCCTTCTTGATTTTCACAAAGTTTTTACAGTTGAAACAAATGCACGTAATCTTACAATTGGAGCAGTTCTCAGTCAAGATGGCAGACCAGTGGCATTTTTCTTAGAGAAGCTGAATGATGCAAAGAAAATGTATTCTACCTATGACCTACAACTATATACAATGGTTCAGGATTTAAAAAAATGGAGGCACTACTTATTACCTAAATAATTTGTTGTGTATACTGATAATCATGCATTAAGTTACTTGAATTCCCAAGATAAGTTGAGTGTCAAACATATCAAATGGATGGAGAAACTTCAAGCTTATTCATTTTCAATTAAGCATAAGAAAGATATCTCTAATAAAGTGGTTGATTCCCTAAGCAGAAGAATAGGATTGGTCCAAGAAATTCAAATTCAAAGCATAGGTATCAATGCACTAAAGGACTTGCATGCAGGTGATCTAGATTTTGATGAAATATATGAGGTATGCACAAAACTTGAGGACAGATACCATACTGATTTCTTAGAATTTTTAATTGAAGATGGCTTACTATTTAAAGTAGGACAACTTTGTATTCCTAGATTCTCTATGAGAGTAATATCATAAAGGAAAAATATTGTGGTGGCATGAGTGGGCATTTTGGCTTAGATAAAACACTTGAATATGTGAGAAGAAATTGTTTTTGGCCCAAGATGCACCATGACATCATTTGTGGAAACATGTGTCATATGTCAGAAACATGTGTCATGTGTCATATGTCATTTTTGGCCCAAGATGCACCATGACTCTACCAACCCTTACCAATTCCATCTAGACCTTGGGAAGCCATTTCAATAGATTTTTTTATGGGTCTTCCAAGAACAAAATAGGGTTATGATATTGTTTTTGTGGTTGTAGACAGGTTCAACAAGATGACACATTTCATCCCATGCAAAAGCACCTATGATGCATCCCATATTGCACATTTATTCTTCAAGGAAATAGTAAGAATCCATACATTACCACAGTCAATAGTTTCAGACAGATATAATAAATTTCAAGGACACTTTTGGAGGACATTGTGGAAGAAGCTAGGGAAAAATTTGCAATTCTCTTCTACTTATCACCCCCAAAAGGATGGCCAAACTGCGGTGGTCAATAGATCCCTAGGGAACCTCCTTAGATTTTTAACAAAGTAGAATGCACAACATTGGGATATGATACTCCCATAGGCTGAATATGCCTTCAATGACTCTGTCAACAGATCAACAGGGAAAACTCCATTTCAAATTATCTATGGTATGCACCCCAAAGGATTTCTCAAACTTAGAGACCACCATGATTATCCCAAGATCAGTGCTCAAGGTCTAGACTTAGCACAGTGGATCAAACAGATCCAAGAAGAAGTGAAAGATACTCTTCAACAAACCACTGCCAAATATAAAGCATCTACAGATAAGACATGAATACCTGTACATTTTCAGATTGGTGCCCAAGTATGAGCATATTGAAGAAAAGAAAGGTTGCAAAAGGGTAGATACACCAAGCTCCATATGAAGAGAGTGTGACCATGCACTGTCCTACATAAGTTTGGTAAAAATGCTTATGACATTACTCTACGCCCTACACTTGCAATATATCCTATATTTAATGTTTGTGATCTTACTTATTTCAAAGCTCATGCAGGTGTTGCAGGTATAGAACAAAGTTCAGACGATCCAAATAATCATGATTATGATGATGATGATTGGTGGTGCCAAGCACCCTTGGCTTATTCTATGATAGGATAGTTTTCTCTGCATTTTAAGTTCTAGAATAAATATTTTTTTAAGAATAAAGGATCGATTCCTTGGATCATCCTATTGTAAGATCTCGATCTAATTTGTAAGGTTAAGGGTCTTAAGGTACTCTATAAATGTTAAGGTCTCCTTAATCCATTAACGCCAAAGATCCTGTCATTTTGTTGTGTTTGAACCTTAGTCCTAGGTTATGTCATGTTTAGATTCCCCCCTAAGTGTTTGGAATCAATTTTTTTGTCATTTGCAACTTTTCCTAAAAATTGTCAAAGTTGCATAGTTGTCGAGCAAGTTGCATAGTTGCTGAGGAAAGTTGCATTGTTGCCGAGCAAAGTTACTTGTTGTCGAGCCTCAGGTTGTCAACATATTTCCAAGTAACCTAACATAGTATCGTTTGGTATTCCATCGGTTACAACTCACAAAGGGGCAGTTGAATCGATAGTATGATGCTATAAAAATGCTCCCTTGAAGAGGAGAGCAAGAGAGAGAAGATAGACATGTAACAAATATGCATGGCTTGATAAGTTTTGAAGGAGCATAAACAATTTTCAGAGCATTTTGAGTGCGTACAACATTGTATGGTTACACTAAGAAAAACCACTAACATATTTTATGGTGTTGTGAGTACTTTCTGTTGCAATTCGTTTCATTCAATTTAGTATTGATTTGTAGAAGTTAGAATTTTTTTGTAAGCACGGTCCAAAAACCCTCCTATTTTGGGCTTGTGCATAAGATGGAGACCTAACTTGGGATTTCTCCAGTGGATCCTCATGACCACTTGGAAAATGAAAGTTAGGGACATGTACTATAGGACTTCAGAAGCTCAGGATATCAAAGTTAGATTTGTGGTTTTTAAGATCAAGCCCTAGGTCAAATATGCTCATATATTTGAGGGTATGTGCAAGATCATGAGGGGCCAAACTATGTCCTTAAGTGGTAATGAAAAATCAGCAAATCAGGGTTAGTCAACTTGACGTGAAAATTTGAACTAGCTATCAACCTAATATCAAAAAATTGTAAGAATAGAATTTGTAGGAAATTGAATGTAGTTTTTAAACTACTAGGCCTTCTCTGAAAAAAAAGTTAATATGATTGGTGAAAAGTATAGATTTCAATGCAGCAGTACAAAAATTTCAGAAAAAAATAAGAAGTAGGTGTATGTCTCACCACCTTAATCATAATCAAATGATACTATTTTTTTATAATATTTTATATATAAGTAGTAGACTCATGCCCGGATGTGACGCATATTTGTTTGTAATTTTATTCCAAAAAAATAACTAATTATGAATTATCTACTACAACATTTTCACAATAAAAAAACTCCCATGTCTGACCACCTTAACTCATTGAAAACTTTACCAAATTAAAAAAAATAAAAAATTCCCATATAATAGGCGAAGCATAGAATGTGACACATTTTTTGGATTTCAAAAATGTTATACCATCTGAAATTTATAGTCATTTTTCAATCAGTATATAAATCAACACTTTAGAGGTAACTCAATTGGAAAATAACTAATAATTACTTACTGAATTCAAAATTTGACAGCAATTATATCGATAGAAAGTTGATAATCTCCTTAAGATACCCTTTTTCGTTTCATCAAATTTGGGTGAAAAAAAGTTGTCAGCTACATGGTCGAAGTCTGGAACTTAGAGAAACTAGGGAAAAACACATTTTTGAGACATTTGAAGAGTTGACCAGGTAGGCTTGGTGCACAAAGCAATACCGAGCCTAATCGGGTACCCGAAAAGCTCGACAGAATCCCTTTCTCCCTCTTAATTTATTTTCAACCCCTTTCTCCCTCTCATTTCTCCATACTTCATATGATATATTATATATCAAAACTTATATATTAGATATATTAAATATTTTATAATATCTATTATATATTAAATATTATATAATATCTATTATATATTAAATATTATATAATATACATTTTACATTAAATATTATATAATATATATTAATATTAAATATTACATTATATATCATATATTACATATTATTTTATATGTATTATATATTAATATGTATTTTACAATATATCACATAATATCTTCATATATAAATTATATATATATATATATATATATATATATTACGATATAATATATATAGGAAAATATATATATTCAATATGATATGTATTATATATTATATATAAAATATTGTTGTATATATAATAAAATCAAGTATAGTATATATATAATATATATTATATAGGACATATTAATATATAGGTTAATTACACCAGTATAAGGCATCGAAAAGGTTTCCAAAGGGGTCAGAGGGTTCCTAGGGGTCCTAACGCTTGAGAAAGTGTACTAAGACCCCTTAGGTCCCTTAGTAACCCTCTCAAACACATTAGAACACTCAAGTGTGTCCCAAGGGGTTGTACGACCCCTTGGGACATGCTTTAGTGTTCTAATGTGTCGAAAGGGTCATGGGGACTTCCTAAGGGTCCTAATGCATAAGAAGTTGTACTAGGACCCCTTAGGTCCCTCTGTGACCCCCGAGGACACAATTGAGTGTTCCAATGTGTTCTCAGGGGTCATATTGGGACCTAAGGGGCCCTAGTACACATTATCACGCGTTAGGACCCCTAGGAAGTCCCCATGACCCCTTTCGACATATTGGATCAGTCAAGTGTGTCCCAAAAGGTGGTAGGACCCCTTGGGACACACTTGAATGTTCCAATGTGTCGGAAGGGGTTATGATGACTTCCTAGGGTTCCTAATACACTTTATCATGCATTAGGACCCCTAGGAAGTCCCCATGACCCCTTTCGACACATTGACATAGAATTTGCATTTAGTCATGGATGGTAATGAATAATGTTAGTTGTCATGTGAATACTAGTGAATTTGAAACTTGTTTTTGGCATAGAACTTTTATTTATGTTTGTAAATGTAGAGATAATGAATTGGGCCAACAATTTTATTTTTTATGCAAGGGAAATGTTTTAGAGAAACCCATATATTACCTCCTGCCATGGAACTCTGGCAAAATGATGGCATAGATGGAGAGTCTTGTATTCTTATAAATAGAGAATTGCAGAGCCATATGAGAATGTATATGTAATTATTTACACACCCAGTTTAGGGTTATAAGAGTTCAGATTTACTTGAAGCTTATAGGGAGTGTGTGAACCAAATTAGAGGGAGTTACAAGAAAAAATAGGAGTTTGTTGAGCAGAAAGGGTCCTCTGATTTCTAGGTTTACAACTCTATTGAATATGTGGGGATGAGAGGAGGTAAAGATGGTTTAGAATTTGGTCTTTCATTCAATATTTTTTTTATAGATCAATTAGTTTATCTAGAAGCCAAAACAACTCAGCTTGAATGTAATTTTGACTGGAAACAAGTCTGCAAATGTGATTCTATTGATGATAGTCAAGAGGCGGCCATTAATCACGAGCTCACCAAAAAATTGGCCATTATTCAGGGCCCTCCTTGCACTGGAAAAATGTTTACCGGGTTGCAAATTATAAAGGCTTTGCTTCATAAGATTTCAAATTCCTCTGGTCCCATTCTCATCTAGTGTGCTTTACTAACAGAGCTCTGGATCAATTTTTGGAGGGAATATATGAATACGAGAA
>MU225173.1:177918-188341 GCA_018584345.1 Thuja plicata | reverse complement strand
AACTTCAAGACATAACAATCATAATCATAGTCAAGATATAAATTCACCATTCAATTACATATACATGAATAATAAATGTGTATATAAAAGATGACACAAATATAACATAAAAATGAAAATGTTCTATTTATAGAAAGTATCAAAAGTATCTCCATATACAAATATGGCATATGTCATTTCAAAATGTCTACAAAATCAATGTTTCAAGGTGTACAATGTGGTATATATGCCATCTCAAAATATGCCAAGTGGCATCTATAAACAAACACAACTAAAACTACATCCTATGCCGTAGGGGGATCATCAAGATGTAGCCTCTTTGAAGAAGTATTTGGCTCTGATTGATCTTGCATCAAAAATGAGGTCAATCCCAAGTTAGATTGCTTAGTTTATATTATTTGTACATATATTTAATTCATAATTCAAACATGAATTCAATTATAAATTATAACTTAATACAAACATATGTACCTGGCCTCTCAGTCGCCTACCACAATCAGTTGTCCTCACATAAGTCTTTGGTAGCAAACAGATAGTGCCACCAATACCAACTCCGACCTATAAATATATATTTGTAATAATGAGATTAGTAGAGTGGTGCAGGGACCCAAGGTGCAACATAGAGTAATAAATTTACAAAATAGGATGATAGCATAATAAAATTACAAATTGATTCAACTAAAATTAAAACTTACGTTCACCGATCCCTCCTCTAGAATAGTGGGCTGGGTCAACAAAGATAGGAATGATTCTCGTGGGACCTCTCTCGCACTAGGAGTAACCTACGAGAGTCAAAAAGATAGTCAATTATATATAAATGTACTTCATCATAAAACCCTGATTACAAAATACAAATAACAATATGTACAAATCTACGTACAATCGGTCTATCACTCTGAATCGAGATGTCTGTGAGCCCAGGCTCCCGAACCTGTGTCAGGACATCGTCGAGAGCCACACCCTATACAATAAAGTGCATGTAAAATATTTATTACTACACACAAGTAAAATACATATGCATGCATAACTAATCTTAAATAATTAATTACCTTTCCTTTGTCGACACATGAGGAAGGAACCCCCTCATGCCCCCCATTGACATCAGCTGAGACCTGCAAGAGTATAATAAGATGACAATATATTAGTAAATATATGAATTTTATTGCTCTAATTGATAGAGATTTTAGCATGTACACCAAATGATATAAAAAAAACTAATGGGTACATAATTTATAATATACCATATAGGTGTTAAGGCCAAATGAAATGGCCAAAAGTGTGGAGTCATCCACCTGTCTCAACTCCTCCTCTATCATCGACTGAACATAAATGGACCAAATATATATATACATAAGTGCATGCAATCATTAAAACTAATCTAAATAAATAAATTATTTTTAAATTAAGTAAGTTATGTGACAAATTTATTTATAATGTTTGTTCTTACCATATCAACAGGACTCCATGGCTCTGTGTACCCCTCCTTAGCACTTTCATGAGACGCAGATGCTCCATGAGGTGTTGCAGTGTCTATAGTTGCGTCTCTTATGTCCTCCTTATCAATAACATACTGATATGTATCAGCATCAGTAAGCAGTCTGAGGCACAAATTCTTGCACATAATGCAAGTATGGGGCACACATACACGTGAATTGCTGCCAGATGATGATGCGCCAACATCACCCACACCAAGAGACAATAATGACCTGGTCTGCGTGATCAACTGATCACTCAGCATGTGAATGGCCCTAATACTCTGTGAGGTAGCCTCTGCAATGATATCAGGATGCTTGACTGGAGGAGGGGGTGTAACATCAGTGGGGGGGACAAAGGTAGTGGCATTTTTGCGCTGGGAAAATGGCCTAGTCTAAGGAGCTCCTCCGCCTACGCCCATGTTGGGCCTCATGCTCCGATAATTAACATTGTGACCAAGCACAAACTCAGCATACAATTTTTTTATGAAATAGAAAGGGAGCTCCAAATTGCTACGGGGTGGTTTATCAAAAACCATCCACCAGCGATCCCAAAAGTGTGTGCGCATTGCTTCATTTGTGCACACTTTTATAAATAATTTGGGATTTTTGGGGTCAAATTTTAATTCAATTTTAGGATTAACAAAAAGGGAGGCTATATCTTCCTTATTTATATTAAGGGCCGCAACCCCATCATGGTCAAGCCCATCATCAAATTGGGCATGCATATCATCACGCCAATGAAGAGCAGCATTATGTTGCTGCATAAGGGTGTCAATGTTTTCAACAAAGGTATTTAGGGTGGCAAGCATAGGAGCTAACATAGGTATATTATGATACGTGTTTTTGAAGCCCCGTATAGTGTTCAAATTCTCTTGTATCAAATCCTCTAAAGATTGAGGGTTTTGAAGCGGTTCTAGATTGTTTTGGGGATCATTATTTGGTGGGGGAGGGTTATTATCTTCATTGTTGTCAGCCATGCTTGATTAAATAATATACAAATATAAATTTCAAATTGATTTCATATATTATTAAAAAAATCAATATAAACCCTATTTTAACCAAAAAAAACTACATTTAACATGAAAATGAAAGAAATTAATCAAGATATAGCAAGAATTTACTTACCGGATAAACTGTGGAGTCAAATTTGTTGTTGGAGCAATCAGGTACCCGAAAAAATCATGTATAGGATATTTAGAGCCATTTTCCAAACCCAAAATGATGAGAGAAATGAGGAAAGTGGCTCGCGAGTTTTGATTTATGCCACAGGTTTTGGGTACCCAAAAAAATTAGGTACCTGATATTTTCAGGTACTCAAAAAAATTATGTACCCAATTAGGCTTGTGCTTTGGTGTCAAGTTTGCCCAGGTGTACTAACACCTAGGCCTACGAAAAAGTCAACAAATGTTTTCATACGCTTTTGGATGAGTGAAAAGTGGATTTTTTCACATCGCCACTTTTTGGCCCCTCATGATCTTACACATACCCTTGACCAGTCAAGTAAGCAAATGTATGAAAAAAATGAATGGATCATTTGATGGAACTTTGTAGGTTGGTGTTTTGGGGTATTTGGCTGAGTTGAAACTCCTAGGTGATTGTGTCAACTCTGTGTATCCATCTTCGATACTTTCTTTGCAAACCAAGCCTTATTTGGCCAATTAGGTCTGTGTGTCTTGCAGGTGTTCAAAGGTGCTGGAGTAGAGTTGGTCTCTGTGAATTTTAAGTTTGTTGTAACTTCCTAAAGGGTACCTAATTCTATAATTTATTTTCCAATTCCCTTTGCAAAAGTAAAAGTTGTCTTAGGAAAGCCACCTAGAAAAGGCTACAAGGATTTCTAGGACAGTATTGATTTTAACTTGTTGCCTTAGTTTGAGAACTTAGGTTCACTTTGTGGCTTCTTGCAACATTTCTCTACATCAGGTGGTATCATAGCCACTAAAAGAACCCTGGGAGAGACAAATATGCGGGACAAGACAGATGACCCCAAGGGAAGAATTTCCCAAAGAATAACCAATGTTGAGTTGGCTAAGACTATCAGAGAACAAGTAGCCAAGAACAAAAGGATGGAAGAAGAAATCAAAAAGTTGAAGAGACTCCAAGAAGAGTGGTGATGGAGACTCTGAACAAGAAGAACTAGAAGAGGATATGCAACAGGATGAAAGGAAAGGCATACCTGCAGAACAAGCACAATTTCTAGAAGCTCTTGAGAGGGTTGGGAGAGAAAACCTGAAAGAAGATATACCCATGTTTCTAGGGAAGATGAACCCTGAAGAATGCATGGATTGGATAGAAGCTTTGGAAAATCACTTTGAATGTGATGATGTCCCTAAAAATCAAAAAGTTAAGACTACTAAGGCCAAGATGAAAGGTCCATCTTTGAGTTGGTAGAATTTCCTTCAAAATGAAAGGGTTGAAGAAGAGAACAATCCTATCTCATCATGGAGGAGAATCATATCAGAAAGAAACAAACAATTTGTACTAGAAGACTATAAAGTTACACTCCACAAAAATTTGCAAAATCTTAGATAGGACCTTGATGTAAGTAATTATACTGAAGAATTTAATAAGATGACACTAAAGGCCAAATTCCATGAGAGTGAAAAATATAAGCTTGCAAGCTACCTTAATGGGTTAAAGTTCAACATACAAGATGAAATGAGCTTGTTTAATCCAGAATCGGTGTACAAATGTTTTCAGATGACACATAGGATTGAGGAAAAATAGAAGAGGAAAGGAGAAAAAACAATAGAGGTAAAGGAAATAATTTAAGAGGTAGAGGCAGATTCAATGGCAAATGTTCATATCCAAGAAACCAAGGTGAATCTAGCAGTCAAGAATTAGGGGGAGAGTCAAGTAACAAATGTACTTTTAGAGGTAGGAGATCAAATAGTATGGGAAGATTTTGTTAGAATAACTGAGAGGGGGGTGAATCATTGGCCTAAAAAATATTCCAATAAATTAACCCAAACTTATTACCATAATTATAAGCCTCTAGTTATCTTCAGTCCTACTAGATGAATGCCTCAAATAATCTCAACAAATAACTACTACTTGGACTTCACTATTTAAACCTTATTCTTACTGTTTACCAATTATCATTCTTTCATTTACCGAAAAAAAGTAAATAACTTAGTGTATACCGATCAATCCAAATTAGTTGTGTAATGCAAAATACTAAAGTAATGACTCATAAACATATTGAAAGATAGATTTTTAACGTGAAAACCATGTTAAGGGAAAAACCACTTGGGACTAGTAACCCAAAATTTTCACTCTTCTAAAGTGAGCTTGGTAAAGAGCTAATCCTGTTAAAGGTTACAAACACACTGTTAGGTGTGATGTTGTTAGAGGATTTAAATATAATCATTTGTCACTTGATATCTGACATCTCTATGCTACCTTTTATGACCAAACCCAGTGTAGTTTATCAAATGGTATCTAGCATCTCATGCTATCTTCATGACCATACCTTTTGATACTCCTTGGATGTATCTCAATATAGAAAGGATTGTTAAGTCCTGCTCGGTTAAGAGACTTTTTGATCCAATGGTTAAATTGAAACAATAAATGATATGTTCACATATACAACTATGTTTTTTATATTTTCAGATCTATTGTAAGCTCATAATACCTTTCTGATCATTATATCTTTTCAATACCTTTGCTTCACTTCTTTTTTCTCAATGATATTGTGTTTCTCTGTTGCTCGGTGTCTGCAGAATTAGCTCTGTTCTTCAGTTTGATTGATAAGGTCTGATTGAAGACTTCTTTCTTTATCAGTTTCTCTTCAGCATCTTCTTTCTCTATTCAACCCTAATACACAATGAATTAGCTTGTCTATTTATAGACATGATTTCACCTTTTCTCAGTTCTTGACTTTCTTGTTCTTGGCGTGATCCGTAATTCTAGCCAATCTTTCTTTAAAATCTTTACATCAGTTTTATTTCGTAGATTTCTCCTTGAAAATTGAAATAAAATAGCTTTAAATATTTATCTTATATCTGGCTTTAACTTGTCGATAGAGAAAATATTAACAACCAATTGACTCCTTCTTTAGCTCTTGTCACCTAAGTCTTTTTTCATTTCTAAACTTCTGTTCCTTTCGGTGTTTAACTCCTTGTTAGTTTTGGTCAACACTTCAATTCTCCTCAGGTATCTCCGTCGGGGTTGTCTGTTCATCGGGCATCACTATGAAGTTCTACTCATCGGTAATGCTTGTGATTCTGCTCGTCGGTAATGCTTTCTCGGGTTTCTTGCTCGTGTATCATTGTGACTTTCTTCTCGAGTTTCTCTATCCGTCGGGGTGCACTGCTCATCAGTGTTTGTAGTCACTTAGTTAATACTGATCTTTTATGCATTACTGAAAGCATAACCTGTATCTTTCTAGTTCTCTGAAGTCTTTGACACTTTGTATATAACCAATCAGATTATATCAAGTTGACATCAATGAAAATACAATACATCAACTGATTTAATGTCTTGCATTAACTTTCTGTAACTTGGTGATCATCAACTTAATATCTTTAAACATTCAATCAGTTATAGTTCATCAATCTCTCCCTTTGGCATTGATGGAAACACACTACATTAGCACACTATATTATTACTAATACAATATGAAATATATCAGTTGTAGTTCACCAATCTACCAATTTTATTATTCTATAACTGTAGACACCTAAAATTGACCAGGTGTATCTTAATCATTCAAATTTATAAATCTCAGCCAATTGCCCCAAATCTCATCAAAATGCATTAAAATGGATCAAAATCAAATCAAATGAACATTTATCAAGCAAAGCAGACAAAACTCAAATTAAATCAAAGGATTAAATAATCATAAAATCAAATAATTAAATTTAAGCCTAAAAGGGATTAATCAAATTATGCAATTGATTTTAATCAATTAATTGTATAGTTTAAATCAAAAAAATCAAATCCAACCCATTCACCCTTACAGGGCTAAATTAACTAAATGATTGAATTAAATAATTCCTAATTTCTTTGAGGACAACCACTTAATTTTTCCTCCATTTGAAAACACCTCAAAGCTTTTTACTCAACCAAGGCTTGACCATGATCAATTCACTCTACCCCCTACCCTTCAGAAATTGCTATAAATACAAGCCATTTTCTTTGTATTTAGGATCCAAGAAATTCAAGAGAAAAGCATCCTTATTATAGGCATTTGGAGAGCATTTGAGAGCTTTTGATAGTATTTCAGAATTTGCATAGCATTTAGAACATCATTTTGAGAAGCATTTGTTGATTTTATAGCATGAATCATGAGCATTTGAATAGAAAGCACACATATCTTTGAGCATTTGAGCTAGATTAGAGCATGTTTATCAAATTTTCTCATTCTAGGATTGTCCTTGAGAGAGATTAAGGATGAGAGATCTCTTAACAAAGCTTAGATAGAGAACCATGAGATGTCATGGATTTAACTTCAATTCTTAGATTAAATAGCATTTTCTTTCCATAGAGTTGTTGTTATTGGTCCTAATTTCATGAAGGTGTAATCTCACACACACAAATGGCACCCATCGTGGGGCTTTAGGCCTCATTTCTAACATTTTTATCTTAATATTTTGTGTGTTTTGCATCATTTTTCATGTTATTTTGCAAGGAAATAGGAGAAGAGCCGCCTACGAAGCATTCAGAACCGCATGTGAGAAGTAAAGCGTCGCATATAGAGTTTTTTTCTTCTCTATCTTTCATTCTTAGGCCGTCTGTGAGATAAAGTGGGTCGCTTGTGAGATAAAGTGTGCCACCTGAATCTGTAAAGCACCGTCTGTCAGACACTAAAGACCACCTATAACTTCCAAGAGCCACTTACTAGCAACGTTTGACTGCACTCTGCACTTTCTGTGCCACTTGTGGCTTTTATTTGGCCGCCTGTTAAATTTCTAGAGCCGCCTTTTAAGATTGAAAAGCCACTTTCAAAGTTTTTATTTACTATAGTAATAGTTAAAAGCTGTGTATTAGCTGTTAAATGCCGCGTAGATCTTTTTGCTTTGAATCAAGTTTTTAATGATTTGCTCACTATTTTAACTCTCTGTATTTTTCATTGCTGCAGATGAAAAATCATCTGAAAGTATAGAAACTAGAGAAGTGAGTCACAAGGCCTAGCAAAGAGGTAAGGATTAAAAATAAACATGATAAACAAGTGCATGCATCTAATCTTTTGAAAAACTTAAAAGAAGAGGGACAACTTTATGATCATTATGTCAAATTTTTCTTTGCTTATAGAACAAAGTTTCCTACTCTTTGAATAGATTTTCATTTCTAGTTCTTTGAGCTTGAATTTTGTGCAAAATTTGATTAAAAGAGGGCTTAGGAGTGTTTTATCTTTTGAGATTTCCAAGTTTTTTCTTCACTTTGTATTTGTTGTGTCGACTAACTTGTTGGAGGAGCCGGAGTGGGAATGATCGCCACTAGGTGAGTTGAAAATAAGCACAAATCAATCAAAAATGTGCCTAGCCTTTGCTAGCTTCAAAAATGAGGTATTTATCTTATCAATCTTGCATTGATTAAATTGTGGCTTTCATTTAAATCTAGTCTAATTCAAAAACCCTCTATTTTGTCCAAATTGAACAAGCATTAGGCATATGCTCTTCACTTTTCAAAGTGAATCAAAAAGCCAAACGTGCAAAGTCAATTTGGTAGAAAAACAAGGATAAGGAATTGAACCACACATTTCAATTTTAAGAACCTCCTTGTTAAGGGGTTGAAAAAGAACAAACTTGCTTGAAGTGTTTGGAACAAAGGAAGACAATAGGGATATGCTCTTCACTCTTTGAGTGAATCAAATTCCCAAACTCGTTGGACTAAGTTTAATTTTTTCTTTCCATATACATGCTAGATAGAATAAAGCTTTACAGGGCCTGCCTCCCGAGAATTCCTTTACGAAGGCGGTGAGAGGGAACGACCCAAAGTGGGAGATAATCACTTTTGCCGTGATATCATCCAACCCACTATAAATAAATGCACTTTACCTTAATCATAAAGTGACTAAACCTTGTGCAAGTCATCCTCACTTCCTCGAGTAGTCCTTCAGGATTGCAAAATTGTACTTTCATGCGTGTGGGAAGCCCACAAGGGGGGTAAAGTATCTTGGAAAGATTTAGAACATAGGTGATTTAAAATCTTGTTAAAATAGCAAACCTACCTTTGTAGAGCCATTGTTAAAAGCCAAATTTGTTTGACTCTAAGGTAGATTGTTTGGAAGAAATTCTTGTGCATACCCGTAAAAATATCTGAGAACATACACTTTTAGTGTTGTTTTAGTGATATGGTACAATTTTGATGTGTATGTTGAGCTTGTACTCTATTTTCACACAAGATTCTTTTTTGACAAATCTGATCAAAGCCTTTAAAATTTTAAATCTAAAAATAACAAAAAACAATTGACAATTTCAACTTTGATCAGCAAAGAGCCATGTACCAATCATTCAAAACCGCGTACAAATAATCCTAGAACGTTTACAACTTTGAAATGCCACTTGTAAACATTCAAAAGCCGCATAATCCACTAGAAAGTGTCACATGCCAACAATTTAAAACTGCATATCAACAGGTAAACACCACCTGCAAATTGTAGAGTGCCGCGTACAAGAATTCTAGTGACCGCGTATCAATGATTAAAGGTCGCCTACACACAAGCAAGAGCCGCCCAGAAAAAAAGAAGGGAAAACAATAGATATATATCGAGGGTTTGAAAATAATAAAATTCCATTTTTGGATACCCTTTTGGATGTTTTACCTCTGTGCATACTCAACTGGATCAGAATCTGCCATTATTGGACATTTTGCAAAATCATCCATGGATTGATCACTTAAGTGAGATAAAAGACTAGGCTCTTCATTTGATTTATGTTAATGTCAATTTTTACACGATCTCATCACATTAAGGCCACCCTACAATCAGACGGATCTTATCTAAGGCAAGAGTGTCCTTTTCTGGGTAATCCTTTTAGTCCTTTAAGACCTTTACAAGAACCCATCAAGGAAACAGAACTAACAATGTCTTTTCAGTTTGGCCATATATATCCCGATCAAATCAACCATGTAAACAAGGATATGAACAACAATGGAGGGGGAAATGCTGATCCTAACAACCAAGGATCCAATAAAAACAACAATGGAGGAGAAAACAATGACCCTAACAATCAAGGGTTGAACAATAATAACAATGGGGGAAACATTGAGCCTAATGATGAGGAGTTAACTGGTGAAAAGTTTAATCAATCTATGCAAAGTTCTTTCTTCATGAAGCTTATGGAAAAAGTGTTGGAAAAAGAAAAATAAAAATACTTTTTAGACCTAGCACAAACGGGTCTCAAACTTCCACATGATTATGATGTCAAAAAACTTAAACAAGAAGAAGCTGAGGCTAATCCCATTGACATCATGAACAAACAATTCCAACTTTCCCAAATGCAATTTGACACGATAAAACAAAGTGGGGTTCCTAAACCCTTTTCTATCGAAGCTTTGTATCCATTTCCATTTGATAAATCTTTAATCATAGTTCCATTTCCAACAAATGCTATCTTTCCTAAATATGACAAATATGAAGGAACAACTGATCCTCAAGATCACGTAAGGGAATTTTTCACATTAATCTTAGAGTTCATGCATGACACAACTTACCTTATGAGGTTATTCCCTAGAAATTTGGGAGGTATGGCAATGGAGTGGTTTTCAAAGTTACCCTCCGACATTCGAACCTTTGAAGAATTAGCCTCTAAGTTTGTAACTCATTATTCCTATAACATAAAACATGAGGTTACGGTGCTTAATTTATGTAACACCAAACAAAGAGAAGGAGAGGGATTCCTACTTTTCCTACAATGATGGAGAGTGGTATTTGCTAGATACCCTCGAAGTGTACCCAAAAAGGAGAAGATGGATATTTTTGTAAACAGCTTGAATCATGAAATGAA
>MU225173.1:58747-84796 GCA_018584345.1 Thuja plicata | reverse complement strand
TATATATTATTGAAAAAAAATTATTTCATAAATTAATGTTTGGTTTTGTTATTTTCATAAAAATATTTTGGTGATTCTTTTTTTAACATTTGTATTCTGTGCCAAAATAATTTGGAGCCTCTGAAAAAAGGGGTCCTATAAGACCAAATCAATTGAACCAATCATAATTAAGATAAGTAATTTCTATAATATATTGAATTAATAAATCAATATTAAAACTTTAGAAATATTTGGAGGAGGGAAAAATAGTGGCGTATGATTGGTTAATTGGTGCAAAATTAATTCACTAATTGTCCACAAGGGAATGCAATAGTATATTGCCTACGGAAAGTACAATAACATTTAACATGTTAAATGCTAATTTTTTAAAAATAAGAAGTTATTCATTTTAATGACATATAAGATAATCATGTGAAGTCATTAATATCAAAGATTATTTTCAACTTTTCACTTTAACATTTAAATTTTTTCAAAATAACTTCTTTATTTGAATTAACATTTATTTATTTAAACTTATTTTAAAATTATAATTAATATTTGTTGTATTAATGCATTTATAATAGAAAATAGTATAAATTAAAATTTTAAAATTAGAATGTATAATAAGATCTAATTGAAAACTAAATCAAAGTAAACTATAACACTAATAGATAAAGCCATCTCTTTTGCGAACATGTCTCTGCTTTTTCGTGAACGATCACGCTCTCTCGTCTTACCGTTCACTGTTGAATCCCTAGATCAGCAGATGCTTTTCTTTTCAAAAACAAAGTATGTGAATATTAAATTTAATATCGATGGATATCGTATGTGCTCTCTGGTTATGCCCCCAAATCAAGGAATTAATGATTGGAAAACTATCTTCGGATCCCATTTTTGGACGAAGAATCTCTCAGCTAAACCCTTTGTTATCAAAATGGCGAATCATTTTTCGGCGCTGGCTCCTTCTTCCCCTAGAGTTTCCTCTAGGGATTTCTCTTGGAAGACGTTTCTTCTTGTGCAATCTTCACGAAGCCCTAATTCATCCAGACCTAGGGATTCTGCCCTAGCTAAGGATGGAGTCTACTCCCCGCCTCACCGGAGGAATGTGTTAGAGTATTATTACTTTATACTTATTAATTAAATCATATTGATTTAATTATATAAGTTTCTATTACTCTAGTTACTTAAGCTTCACTTAGGTGCATTATTAATTAATTATTAATTAATAATTATGCTCCCATTGGGTATGGATCACAATTTGGCGAGATGCATTCGGCCTCTAACGAGCCGGTTGTGGCCAAGAGGTTGGAGCTAGGCTCACATCGTGACGGTCTAGGATCTGTTTCAAGTAAAATTTACTCACCTCAACATAGAATATCCAAAGATTTAGAAAAAGTAACGAATGTCAGGGAAAATAGATTTCCACAAAACATTGAAAATCATAAGGATTGTGTCTCTAACTCTAACTAGCGGAATTTTTTTTTCATTAAAAATAATATGGTAAGTAGGATTCAAAAGATGTGTGCAGAGTATGGCTTGTTTTGCAGATGGAATGGAATAGGGGCAAAAATAGGTACGATTGCAGATTGGCTAACAAAATAATTGGACAATAAGGTATGTATTACTATCCTCCAAGAGAAGTTTTTGTATGTATATTATTCTAGGAGAAAATTGAAAGCAAAAATTTTAACAGAAGGATGCCCAAGATTTAGAAATATAGGGTTTTTTTAATCCAGGATTGGTCCCCAATGTTTAACCCAGAAGACTTAAACCTTAAGGTTGAAAAGATTATATTGCTTAAAAATTTACCAATTGAATTATCCAATGATAAATCCCTCTGTGAAATAGGTAATGAACTAGGAATTTTCAAAGGTTTTATTGAATCTGAGAATGCGCATGTTGAAAAAGCTATCATTGTTAGCATGAAACTAAATGATAACCTTAATAGACTGACGTAAATTTCATACAAATCAAGCACAGTCATCATAAACCCTAAAATTGTAGATTATGATTTTGAAGATAATGATCGTACATTTGATAAATGTTCTTGGGCTAATTGGATCCAGATGGAGAATAAGGGTAAGAATATTTTGGCCCCTTCTCCAAGCAATAATATGTATAATAAACCTGGTAATTTGGCAAAAATTAATGTGGATTTTCTTCCCTCTGGGGGTTTCAAGATTCTAAGTAGGTCTGGAAATATGGATACGGTTTCTACTCCATGCAATGCAGACTTATCTATAGATCAAGAGATGAACGAACCTATCATTAATTTTTCTGAAGGTAACCAATATCTAGATACCCATAGTAATCAGAATGTAGCTAAAAATTCAGAGCAAACTAACCTTAATACTACTCCCCTTCCCACAACCCTGGTATCTATTGAGGATCCCTCCATTGATGTATGTGGATTAAGTAAATAATTTGAATGGAGGAGGGAGGAAGGATAGGATTATCCTGGAGTACGTGTGCGATGATTTAGAGAAGCATCTTATGGAGAAATTTATAGAGGAAATATGTGACGAAGAGGAGCTCAGTCATCAAAGAAAAATTTTAATCTCAGAATGTTTAGCACCTAATTCCCCTTTAACTCTACAATGATTACAATAATTTTTGGAAGAGGATGCGCAATCAGTGGAGAAGGATAATATGTCCCTAGGCATTTCTTCTTCCCTTTAGAGTAAATTTTTTCCAGACTGCACCAAGATTATTAAGAAACGTGGTAGGAAATCTGCCCAAGAGCTAAGGTTGTTAGTTGGGGAAGCTACGGGACAAGTTAAACTCATTGAGATCTTCAATGCAGGGAAGGGGAAGTTCCTTCCCAGGAAAACATGAATGTCCTAACATGGAATGTTAGAGGCTTAAATGCCCCTAACAAACATCGGATCCTTTCCCGCTGCATTACTAACACTAAATCAGACATAATTCTACTTCAGGAAACTAAATTAGATCAGCTAGGACTTCAAAAATTAAACAAGAAACTAGGGGTAAAAGAAATGGGGTGTTCCTACAGCAGGGGCCTCAGGTGGTGTAGGTATTATTTGGGACCCAAGATCTAGTACACTGACAGAGTTAGAAGATCATCCCAACTGGTGTTGAGGTTTGATAAAGAGTCTCCGCTCTGACTTAAAATTTTGTATATTAAATGTATATAGCTCTATACAAAATATAGATAAAGTAATAGTATGGAATGAGATTGAACAAAAAATGCATGAATTTGAACAAGACATAGTCATTATTCGAGGAGATTTCAACACGATAACAAAAACATCAGAAAAGAGAGGGGGTTCTGGTCATCTCTCCATAGCTACTAGGGACTTCAATGATTGGATTAATAGAAATAATCTTTTAGAAGTAGAGACTTTAGAGGATAAATTCACTTGGAACAATAGACGGAAGGGCTTAAGTTTTATTGCTGAAAAACTAGAGAGGTTCTTTCTTAAAAATAATTTGGTTGAGCTCCCTTTTACTTTTTCAGCTAAAATATTACCCTTTTCTGGTTCTGACCATTTCCCTGTTGAATTAAAAATCCTTAGGGATAAAATCCCCAAAAACCGTCCTTTCAAATTTGAACAGATGTGGCTGAAAGAGGAGGTTTCTTGGAAATGGTTGAAAAATGGTGCATGGAGATTGATATCTCTGGCTCTAAACTATTTCAAGTAGTTAATAAACTAAAAATTATTAAGATTAAACTGAAAGAATGGAATAAATCAGATTTTGGAAATATTTTTGAAACAAGGATTAATATTGAAAATCAATTAAAGACCCTTAATACTCAGATTTTAGAGATAGGTATGGATATTAGTCTATACAAAGAAGAAAAAAATTTATTAAAAAATTATGAAGAGGTGTTAGCAAAGGAAGAGGTTTTCTGGAGACAGAAATCAAGAGAAACATGGTTAGCTACGGGAGACAAAAACACTAAGTTCTTCCATAACAACACTAAGAAAAGAAGATGTAATAATAGGATTACAATGATTAGGGATAAAAATAACATTTTAATTGAGGATCCTAAAGGAATTTCTAATGAGGCTCTAATTATTTCAAATAAATTTACCAGGTGAATGGAATACCAAATATAGAGAATCAAAATAATATCTTAGAAAATATTCCAGAGATCATCTCCAAAGACCATAACAAGATGCTTCTAGCTAGATTCTCGAAAGAAGAAGTAGAAAATATCCTTAATAAGATGAATCCAGACAAATCCCTAGGCCCTGATGGCTTCCCTACCTATTTTTTCCAGAAATGTTGGAGTTTCATAGGTGAGGAAGTAACAACGGCCTTCGACGAAATTAGGAATTAAGGGAATATCTTAAAAGAGGTTAACAATACATTCATCGCTCTAATACCTAAAAAAGAAAAGCCAGACAACTTCAATGATTTCAGACAATTTTCTCTATGTAATACGTTATATAAAATTTTCTCTAAAACAATGGCTAGCAGACTTCAGAAACTCCTACCATACATAATAAGTGAGGAACAGTCAGGTTTTGTCCCAGGAAGATCAATCTATGATGGAATAATTATTGCTACCAAGGCATTACACTCTGTCAAAATAAAAAAGAAACCAAGTATGCTGATTAAGTTAGATATAAAAAAGGCCTATGATAAAGTTGATTGGTTGTTTCTCCAGAAATGCTTGCGAACCTTTGGGTTTTAGAAGAATTGGGTAAAACTTATCCTTACTTGTATTTCTTCCCCTAAGTTCTCAATTCTTGTTAATGGCTCACATCAAGGTTTCTTTGGTATTTTTAGAGGAATTCATCAAGGCGACCCTATTTCCCCTTTTCTTTTCATCATTATGGCCGAAGCATTAGGTTGGGCCTAACTAGCATGCCTTGACCTTCCTGTCAATCAAAGAAATGAACTTAATAAGATGTTGCATACATTTTTCTGGCAAGGCTCTGAGGAAAAAAATAAAATTGCCATTCTAGCCTAGGAGAAGGTATGCAGGCCAAAACATGAAGGAGGAGCATGTATCAGAGACCTCAAACTCCAGAGTAAGGCTTTTGGGGAGAAATTAGTATGGAGAATGATTAGTAATCCCAACCTTAAATGGGTAAAGATTTTATCTCATAAATATCTAAATCAACCTAATCCTATTAATATCTTTCATGAGATAAATCCCCCCAAGGGTTCTAGAATCTGGAACTTTATGCTAGATTGTAGAGATATTATTCAGAATAGGCTTACCTAGGACCTTGGTCAGGGGGATGAAGCCTTGTTTTGGTCTAACTCATGGGTAGGGTATTAAGCTATTGATCAATTGGGACAATGGATGAAATTGAAAGGCATCCTTGAAACTAAATGGGGTTCTAAGGTTAAAGATTAAATTGTTCATGATTCTGATCCCTTAAATGGGTGGAGATGGAAAGATAGAGGTGGCTTGCTTCTCCCAAGTGATTAAGAAAAAAGGCTAAACAAGATCTTGGAAGCTAGGAAGCTTAGGCTGCTTTCAAAATAGGATAAATTGATTTGGGATGGTAATAAATCTAGGGTATATAAAATCAAAGATGGTTACAATTTTCTCAGATAAAAAATTAATAACCCAAAAGTGAACCTTCCTTACAACTTATTTTGGAGTAAAGATACCTTACCTAAAGTTGGCTTTTTCGCATGGTTAGTTTGGCATAGGAGAATTCTAACTGCAGACAAGTTTCAGAGAATGGGCTTTATGGGCCCAAGCAAGTGTGTTTTATATGAAAAATAGGAGGAATGCATTGACCACCTTCTTTTGGCTTTTCCTTTTTCCAGGAATATATGGAACTGGCTATGCAAGAAACTAAATTGGTTATCGACTTTTCCATATTCTATTTCCAATTTCCTTCTTTCATGGCCTCAATTAAACAAAGATAGCATTTATAGTTTATTATGGTCTTTGGCTCCTACAATTATTTTAAGGGATTTTTGGAAAGAGAGGAATAGACGAATTTTTTAGGACACCAAAATGGACTCATTTAGTCTCATCAACAAAATTGAAATCTCTATAATAGAAGTTACTAATACAAAAATCTTACTTAGAAATAGAAAGGAGGCAACGATGACTCTCTGAGATGATAAAACTAGAAACAGATGGTTAGGATTAAAACTCCCCCCTTTCATTGGTCAGGGACCAGATCAGGCCTCTATTAAAAGGAAATCTTGTAAATGGTTTCCTCCCACTGAAAGGTGGTATAAACTAAATTTTGATGGGGCATTAAGAGGTAATCCTGGACTGGCTGGGATTGGTTGCTTTATTCATAATTCAAAGGGATTTGAAATAGCTTAGAGTAGCAGATTTATTGGAAGGGAAACCAATAATTGGGCGGCATTGGAATCCTTGATTTATGGCTTGTCTCTTAGCAAAAAACTAAAGATCAACAACTTAGCTATAAAAGGAGATTCTACTATAATAGTTAATACACTAAGGAAGGGCTCTCTCATGAACTGGAGATTGGAGTCTCTCCTTTCACTTGCACTTCTCTTGAGTAAATACTTTGAGAAAATTACTCTAAACCATATTTACAGAGAGGGAAATGGTCGTGCGGATGAGCTAGCTAACTTAGTTATTGACAACTACATAGCTAGTAAGCATTTTCTAGCTTAACCAGTAGCTCTTAAAAAGTTTCTATCCTTCCTTCTGTCTAAATAAGCGTATACAGATGAAGGTATATATGTATATAAGTATACATGTATTTATATGTATATATAGTTTTCTATAAATTTGACTTTATTTATATATATCCATAAATATCTGATCATATAAATATTTATGCTTAACGGGTGGCCTTTATAGTTCCTATCCTTCCTTCGTTTAAATATATCTGAACAAGAATATGTATAGATACATATATGTAAATATGTATATATGTACATATTTATATTATGTATATATGTATGTATGTATATATATTATGCATACAAATATATATATATATATATATATATGTATATATATATGTGTATATATATATGTATATATGTATATGTATATATATATATGTGTGTATATATATATGTATATATATATGTATATATATATATATGTATGAATATATATATTTATGTATAAATGTATATTTATTTATATATATTTCTATTTTGGTTGTATTTTTCTTTAAAAATTGCTTATATATATTTTTCTATAAATATCCCATAACTGCTGTCTTAAGCAAACTTCACCTGGCAGTCTCTCTATCTTCTTTATAGAGGGCCTATTGATTGACTGATATCTTTTTTCTTTAATTAGTCTTTTTCCAGATTGATAAGGGGTTTCATCCTGAAGTAGAGGCATATTGTGAACCCTCTTAATGATTCTCTTAGGAAAACCTATAGATTAGGCAATTTATAAGAAGATGGTAGTGCTGTGTTGATTGTTTCTCATCTCATACTAGCAAATAATAAAAAGGTAGAGTAAATTTTTAGTCTTTGTGTCTTTTCAAGATTAAACTAATGATTATGAATGATACATGGTAGTAATTATTCAAAATCTCAAATAAGGAGGCTCATAATTCAAAGTACCAATATATCTTTTCTAGATTTATGAGTTAGATATTATTTCCTCCCATCTTTAATGCAATATGATATCAATGAATTTTTATTAATTATTAAAGAACCACTCTCATTTCCAACCTCACCTCATGATTCTGAGAATTGAGCTTAACACAAGTGATTCCAATTATGCAATATTGGTAAGATCATGCATTACTACCGATGCCCAATTGGCTATATGTCCCTAATAAATGACCTACTGGAGTGTGAGAACAATTATTACATAGGGGTTAGCGATATGAGGTTAACTTAAGGTTTAAGGTTTTGGTACCCATTATAAAGAAATTAAAGGATTAGTAGTATTGTCATGCAGTAAAAAGAAAGTTAGCTAGAGGGAAAGCTCAGAGTCGTGTAAGAATGGAAACCAAGATAATCACTTTCACACTCAATGACAATCGAACAATGTCTTTTCGGGGATCCATCAAACCAGAAAGATGGAATAAAATCCTAAATCCAATTCTAGAAGTAGCTAGAAGGGCTCTAGAAAAAGACATGGGAGACACCCATTTTGACTACTCCTACACATTTCTCTCAAATGAGGACATTGTGGGTCTCTTCATCGCGTTGGCAACTTTTGCTAGATGGAAGAAGGAGGAGGTTATGAAGGTAACATAGTTAACCTTTGCGAAGGACATCCTGGGCGGTTTGGAAAAGATGGTTTATTGCATTGCCAATCTTCTCACCGTACCATTTATGGAGGTTATGATGAAAATGGATACCGTGAAATTGAAAGATATTCCCAACAGCCAACGAGTCTCGATGATTGATTTTAAGGATAAAAAGGCTTTTGATAAACACTGGCATGAAATGCAGAGGAACTTAGTTTTCCTATTTAAATAGTTGCTAGAAGAGGAAATGGAAACAAACGTGCTTCTTAAATATTGGAAAGATGAGGGTTTTGAGATACCAGATATGCTGGAGGACATGGAAATGGATAATTCCTGAATTGTTTTGCCATCAGTCAAAAAGTGTTCTAAAGTGAGGATGGAAACGGAAGAAGAAGAGGTCATCATCATCATAATCAAGAAAAATGAAGGGGAATGGAGTTGTGATCTGCTCAAAAAGGACTAAATTTTTTTTGTATCTAGCCATAAAAGTTTTGTAAGTTTTATTAATATAAAATAGGGCTCTGCTCATAATATGTAATAGAAGAACAAAGATACATTTACAAAATATTTTGAGTCAAGTAATGGTCGTAGATGATGAAGGCACTAGATAAATTCAAACATAAGTATAGGTAAAAACTGGGAAGCAACTTGAAGTTAATATGTAAAGAAATTTAATCTTGATATATATTTTGTCTATGTATTAGAAGTAAAATGGTTTTCTTGTTAAAATTTCCATCTTCTATGGTATGCAAATCTTTCTACAGAATTAATGCTTGGATTTCATGTATTAGTTTTCACTCTTGAAGATTCTTGCAGTGTGAGAATAAATTCTGGTATTTCCAATGTTATGGGGTTGGGAGAAAACAAAATCTAAGAGGTTTAGATGTAAACTGAGGGGAATATTTTAACAAAATCAAGAGATCTATTAGTATATTTAGGTTGTTCTAGAATTAGTGTTTTTTAATAAATATAGTCTCATATACCCATATCTACATATATATATATATATGAATTTATTGATATATTGGTATTTTGAGGTTATTCGAAAATTAGTGCTTTTAAATAAATATAGATTCATATATTCATATACATATATATTTATGTATAAAGACACACACACACACACACACACATATATATATAGTTGTATATATGTTTTTATATGTGAATGTAAATAGAAATGTGAATATGTATTTATTGATATATACATACATCTGAATATATGGGTAAATACTTATATAAGTATGTATATATATTATTTTTCTTAGGATCGACTTCTCTCGCTCTTTCTAAAATTCACGTTTGGCCTTTTAGGAATCACAACTTGGTGGAGCCGAGAGAATCTCTCCATTTGTGCCTTTCCACATCCCTTTCCCTACCTCTGACGACTCATCTTCATTACTTCTATTTTCTTCAGAGCGTCTTCTATGTGGCTTTTGGAAGTTTGGTTTTATTTCACTGAGCACCTCTTCACCTCCCAAAAGAATTTGTACTATATATCAATCTCCTATCGCAACTTTGGTAAGTGTATCCCTGGATATCTGAGTTTGGTGACAATATGTCGACTCCTATCAAATTAGTCTGCACTAAACGTCAGATAGCCTTTGATGGAGAGGTCACTACAAAGAGGCTCAAGTTTGTCCTCCTGAACTCTGAATCCATTATTCTGAGAGAAGTCTATAGAATCTTAGGTCAAGAATTTCTTTCTAACTTTGACAAATATAGTGTGAATTCAGAGATCCTAGAATAGAGGATATTAGAAAACTCTGTTTTCAAATCTTCAAACGGAAATACCTTGGCAATATTGATAAAGTTCTTCAAAACATTAAACCAGAATGCACTATTACTATGCCAAGGTTTTATGATCTTCTAGCCATCAATGGAAGACCTACCCCGACTATCCCCATTATGATTGTCAAAGAATTTCATGCCTTTATATCCAGAGAACCAGTTATTAAGAGGAATCTTGATTTCTTAATGGCTTTCATGCACTTGAGGATTCCCAATGAGGATAATTGGTTCTTTACTTATTTGCATAATGATGACGTTGGGGAAACAGATAGGAATTGTTTTGACGATTCGGATTTTGGAGATATGATTGATATATGGATGGATGAAGGTCACCAGCATAGAAACAAACGATAGAGAATTGTATCCCCAACTGATGGGGTATCTCAGGTAGGCGAAGAAGAAGATTAATCCCTTGATCTCTGGTGTGATGGGATTTGTATGTCTTGCAAAGAGATTTTCCATTTCTCTCACCTTATGTTTTATGTATCTGAAACTAAATTAGTATAATCATTTATTTTATGTAAGCTAAATGTTCAGATATGAAAAAATATTAAAAGCTAGGGTATTCTACTGGCCATTTATAAACATAGAATAAGGGCTGTGATATATTAATATTTCTTTATCGCACTAATTTGAGAGAAAATATTTTAACTAAGAGGGATTTTCTAAAAAGAAGGCTCTAGATTTTGAATCAAGGAAGACCCTACAATTTAGTTTTGCATTATTAAATGATGGTTAAAATTGCTTACATACATATTTGTAAGCTAGAATACTTGGTCTGATTGTTATACCATTTTGATAAATAATTAACACCTCTGCTCTGTCACAAAGGTATGCTTAGTCTAAAATTACCATGGTAGCTCTGCTAATACGATTCAAGATGGAAGAAAGCTCTCTCCTTTTCCTCTCGAGTATATGAATAATATTTGAGTATAAGATTGGGGTAAGATAAAAATTTATTTACGTAATTAAGAATAGACACAAAAGGTTTCTAATCACACACACACACACACACATATTTAGTCATTGTTACCCTAAATTACAAAATCCATCAAAATAACCACAAATAGGAAAAAATTGCATATTTAGAAGAGTCTAATTAATACTATCCTTCAGATATTATTAATTAACATTTCATCATTAAATTCATTGTCAAAAGTTATCATTTGTGCTCTAAGAATTGATCATATTCCAGAATTTCAAAATTTAAAACTGATCAATTACATTGTGCATTCAAACTAAATGTAATATACAAGTGTATTTTCATATTTCTTTTCATGTCAAGTAAAATAGTATCTGTTGCAAAATAGAAAGCATGATAGAAGTATAGAGTAGGGGTACCATGCATTGCCTTGTGGTTGGTATCTTGCTGGATGTCTGTCAGGTCCTAGGTCTCCAAGTCCAGGTCTTCATCTTCATTTAGGTCTTTAAGGGTTTAACCTGCATCATAAGAGAGAAAAGAGGTGTTAGATCTAGTTGGATCTAAGCAATGCATGGAACACAAACAACATACATTCAAATTTTCTAATGCTGCATACCAGTCTAATGAAATCAATGTAACAAGAAAAAATGCATCCACAATATCTGAAACATAGTATTAAAGGGACTTGTTCTAAACATGAAACCTTTTTCTATTTATGATCACTTTGATGGATGTTATTATCGTCTTTATAACCAGATATCTGAATGAAAGGGATTTAGTATTCTTGTCTGAGAAACCTTGTTTCAAAATTTGATCAACCTGTTAACTCAACAAACACAAATAAACCAACTGACATTCATGAATAAATACCATCCTGGATGACACTCACCCACAAACATTAATTGGTTCATTTTATCTACTGACCTACCAGATTGATTAGTGATATGTGTGCAAAAGGTGATCATATGACTGAGTGCAGATAGCAAAGAGAAAATGTAGATGCAGAAAAAGATCCATGATACTGCAAGAGATACATGAGCAAGACAGTATTCTTAATGAACTAGATTATGCAAGAAAGAAGGATAAGATGTTCACTAACACGATATGCAAATCAGGAATGAAGGCAATGTTGTTATAGTGAGTATCAAATGTAGGGAAGGCATAACAGTTATTTTGAAATTCAGTATTGAAAGATGCATGTCTAGTTATCACCATTTTTATATTATGATTTATTGTTGTTTATGCTTATGAAACAGTAAGATTTGCAAAGAAATGGAGATACATAGCAGAATAAACAATGTACATATAAACTGCAAGTGAAAGTCAATAAGCAAATATTAAAACAACAGTATGTTGGTAGGCTTTCTTGGAGTAAACATTCATGAAAAAACAACTACGTTATGAGCAAGACAGTGCATGTTTATCAAACTGAAGAAATCAAACAATACTGTAATGGCTCATAACTTCAAAAGCAAGCTGTACTTATGTCCTTAATGCTAAAATTTCAAGAGTTGTCTTTATACAGGGTATTTACACAGTTACATTGTATTCTAGTATAATGTTCATCGTGTATCTGATTTAGGGCATACAGTCATAAAGATGGAGTATTCATGTTTTCAGGGTTCCTGTTATGAAGATTATCCATGGGAGTCACGAGCCCATGCTTGAACCCCATGGGTAGTTTCTTATATGCTGATGAAAGAACAATGTAACTTCACACTGGAAGGAACAACAATTTTATAGTGTTCGGAACATGACATGTTTTAATATATTATTCTCATGGTTTCACAAGTAAATGTTGAATGTTGTTTATTTTATCTAATTGCTGCATGGAAAAATTTTATTTGTTTTGAAAGACAGAATAATGAAAGAAAAGTTCAATTTGCAGAGATGGACATTTTTGTCCTCATGATAATATGGTTGTTTTTGAAAAAAAACATTAAGTGAAGTGCATTTGTATATAGAAAAGACATCCATGCAAGAGAACCCGAGTTCACATCAAATATACACCTGTTCGAGATCAACTTACTAGCTATGTGGGTATGTATTTTGTTGTTGCTGCTGACATTAATAAAACACAGAGAGCAGTAATGAAGGAAATGACAGTAAGTAAACAATAGAAGGTAACTCTAAGTGTCAAGGGTTACAAAAGAAGTGATGAAAGCACATGCTATAGTTTCAAAGTAAACAAACAACTACTACAACCTATAGAATGTTAATATCAAAACACTTCGAGTTTCTGCCAGAGATGTGTATTTTAATAACTCATAAAAATGAAGTTGTTGAAAACTCAAAGTTATGCATTTGGAATACATTTTAAATGCATAAGTAACAAGAAAAGACCAGATGTAAATTATCTAAAGAAAAGAGGACAAGAAGAGCAAGTTTGAGATTTAGATTAGACGCCAAGTGTCACAGGTCAACAGCAGGAGAGGTAAAACCCGAGCTCTATGTGTTTTAACAAAGAAAGTCATGACATCTGTGAGTATGAGTTCACTATTAGTTGGGAATGAGTCTAAAGCAGTGGTTGATATGCCTAGTTTCAAGTCCAAATTTCATGGACTCCTCTACACTTCTCAACCATAGCTTAGAGTCATTCCAAGCTAATAGTGGTTGTTTAAAAAACTACCAACTCCAAGTCCCGTTTTGAAGAAAGAACAGTGCCATATGTTATGGCTTCGAAAAAATAGAACCCGAGCTTTGTAAGTTGCCTCTACAAGTATCCCACACATTGGAGGCCACAGGTCATAACTCACAGTTGATAGAGCCTAAGTTTTGAATCCCAAGTTCAAACCAAATAAACTCCAAAAACTCCAAATAGAATTCATAAAATGCGCCATATGTTATGGCAGAGCAAGATCAAACCCATGGTTTCCCAAAGAGCTTGAGAAGCCTGAGCTTCTCCACATACTCTAGAAGCAAATGCAGCGCCATTGATTATGTCTTCCCAACTTTAGTTCAAACAAACATGGCGGCACACAGAGAAGAAAACCCTAGATGCAAATGAAATTGTTAAACACTATGCATTGTGTTTTACCCAATTTTGAAGTCCACTGACAAATGGAGTAAATGCTATGACAGTTTCTAGTGCATTGACATTCCTTCCACAGTGCCACGAAAGTACTTTTCATGCCACAAGGACATCATTACATCTTTTCAGTGATCTGTTTAGGTCTTTTATGAGTTGTTCTCAAGCATTGAGCTCGAGCTATATCAACTTGGTTATACCATGGTTGGGTGCCATGGAGTCAGGGTTTCATTCTTTGCTACTGACTTAGTGGAGTTAGGGTTTCCTATGGTGTCGGGTTATGTTGGGGTTTTATGCCTTTTGAGGTTCGGATTTATACATTTTGAGTGTTATGTAATAAAGTTGGTAGGGTATATAAAAAGATGTATTTTATTTACCAACTTTAGGTGGCTAAACTTAGGGCATGATTTAGGGCACTTGTTAAGCCATATGGTTTAGTAGTTTGATATTGTGGAGGGATTTTTGGGGGGAAATATTTTTAAAAATTAAGCCATGTGAGCTATATAGTGGATCCTTGGCTTCATGTTAAGGGGTTCAAGATTGTAGAGAGAGAAGTTTTGGTGAACTTCTTGTTCCTATAGCTACCTTTTTTATGCTTTTGTATCCATTGTTGGTTCATGTTTGTGATATCAATTTTGTGCAAGAGGATGCTTGTATTCCTTGCCATTATCTTGAAATTCATTCATGTAACTGCACACGAATTTTGAGAAGAATATAGTTGAACTATTTTTCATACATCTTGTGGTGATCATTTGTTCAAATCCTATTCAATTTTCTACTTTCAAGTGTAATACATTTGTAGCATGGATTAGTGGATTGTATCGATTCCTATTCTAGATTACAAAAAATAAGCCTTTTGCAGAATATGCATGTTGTTAATTGTAAGATTGCTATTTGTGGTTAAACCCTAGTAGTGACTTTCAAATTAGCCTATGTATTGGATAGTCAGTAAAATTGTAGAGATAATTAGGGTATGTTAAGTGAATGTCAGTTTGAGGCTTTGAGAGATCTGAATCTTATTTGGTGCATCACCTTTCAAGTTTTATTCATACAGTTTTAGCTAGAATTTCTCCCTTTCCTTCCCAAAATCATGAGAAGATACTATAATTTTGATACCCAAATTCAATAGGAACCGGTCTAGATTCTGGAGACTCCTTCTCAATCATAGGCCACCCATAGCTAGAGAAGGTTTCCATTGTTAGGATAGAATACCTATAAAGTCCCAATGCCTGAGTTGGGGTGGTAATTCTAAACCTCAACAATTTTTGGCACGCCCGGTAGGACACTTTGTGATTCATGAACCGAATCCAAACAAGGAGTGGAAAAGACTTCAAATATTTACAGTTATCACGTACCATGAGAGGAAGAACTTTGCAGAGAGATCCTATAGGTCCAAAAGAACTATCCTTCCAACCCATAGGAAGGGGTAGGAAGCCAGGAAGACCAAGGAAAAGAAGATCTGAGAGAAGTTTAGCTCCTCCCACTTACTATGCTGATTTACCAAATTCTGATCAAGAATATTCAAAAAGTCCTCCAACACTTCAATTTCAAGTTGTTCTTGAGCCATCATCAGAAGAGGAACTACCTGGAGTTGTAGATCTCACTTCAGCAACACCAACAATGGCTAGAAGATTGCCTTTTGTTCCATTTGATCAAGGCAGTCCTCTAAGGATTGCAAATTACAACAACATACTGTTGGTAGCATTAAAGGGGTTGCCATCTTTCATGGGAGAAGGACAAACAACATCCATTGAGCACATCAGAGATATTGCTTCTCTTTTCAATGTCCATCACATCACAGAGGAGGATGTGGCTTTGAAGCTACTAGCTGCATCATTGAAGGGCAAAGCATTGGAATGGTTCTGAACTCTCCGAGTTGGATCTATTGCTACATGGGATACATTAGGCGAGGCATTATCTAAGTTTTTTTAAGATAAATCTAACAATATTTCTTTGGTAGAACATCTGACTACAATCAAAAGGGATCCACAAGAAGAGATGAGTGATTTCAATCTAAGATTTCAGAAGACTTGGAATAGGATTCCGGACATGGTAAGACCTTCTGCTGAATATGCATTTTTGTACTTTCTTACAAGCCTAAATAGTGATATTTCAGTAATGATCCAATCCATGGGGGGAAATTCTTTACCTTAAGCTTTTGATATTACAATAAGGGCAGAGAATAGTCTCATTCAGGCAGGGAAGATAGCTCCTAGGCCACCCATGCCTTACTTTCCTAACATCTAGTCCAATATGTCATTAGTTGTTCCACCTTTGGCCTCATTGCCAACTTATAAGAGTGAGGAAATAATGCCTGCTATCCCTTCTAATGTGTTGCAAGGTATAAAAGATAGCCAACAAAAGATTGAGAGCTTATTACAAACCTTTGGAAATGAGCTAGTGAACCTAAAAAGGTAGCAAACTCAAGGCATTCCAATATCCCATGATCAAAATCAGTTTTCTAGTTCTTCATCCCAGTAGCCTACTCAACCCACTTACCAAAGCGGCAAGCAACAATACCAAGGAAGTAACACTGCAAATAGGCAAAATTGGAGTCAAAGGCCTTATAGACCTTACACTCCTACACCTCTTAATATTGTTAGGGATATTGTTCCTAACCAAAATAATATTGCTGCTGATTTTGAATGGTGCTTTCCTTGCTATGAACGCCATAATCAATCTACGTGTGCTAATGGAGTGCTTAATCAAGCCCTAATGGTTCAAAATGCAATTGATTCACAACCTATTGTATCTACTAAAGAGACTCAACAACACCCTGATGTGACTACTCCTGACACTGCATTTCTAAATTGGCAAGAGGAAGAGTTCTGTGGAGTAAATGATGATTCACCTATATCAGCAAACACAAGAGCCAAGAAGAGAGATCTAGAATTAGAGCAATCAACTACTAGTTTTGTTGCCACAACTCAATCACCATTCATTCCTTTAGTTTCTATTCTAAAGGGGCCCTCTACTCTTGCAAACAAAGAAACACAAAATCAGAGGCAAGCGGATCAGACCATTGCTAAATCACCTCAGAAGGTACAATTTGTTATTCCCTATAATATTGTTGATAATATGAAGAAGGTGAATGTTTCTATTTCTATGTGGGATTCATTAGCCATTCTAGGACAAGCTGATTTATTAAAGGAAGAGCTGTCAAAAGGGACAACAAGTTCACAAAAAGCTATACATCATCCTCCTAGAGTGGTTATGGTCAATTCAAAGCCTTCAATAGTTCATGATAAAGTGGTTAAAGGAGAAAAGAAGATTAGTAAAGTGCAACAACTAGTAACAGAAAGTGAGTAAAAATACTACAGATTTGAAGCAATCATCAATACCAGTTGAAAAAAAGTCAGCAAATATGCAGAAGATGATAGAAAAGGAAGGTAAGAAATCTGTAAATGTTAAGCCTCCTCCTTTTTATGTTTCTTTAATCATTGGAAACAAATTAGTGCATAATTGTATGGTTGACAGTGGTGGAACCAACATTGTCATGCCAAAGAAGATAGCTGACTTGTTGGATTTAAAGTATGAACCCTTTGAGAAAGGAGTTGTCCAGCTTGATGGTTCTTTAGTTAAGACCATAGGTGTTGTTAAAAATGCAAGTTTGACCTTACACTTGTGTCCAAACTTCTCCATTTCCCAAGATATTTTTTTCCTAGATTTGCCACCTTACTTTGCTCTATGTTTATCAAGAGACTTCACAACCAAAATAGATGGATACTTCTCATCAGATTGGTCTCACCTATATTTCAGAACTAGATATGGTGCTAAGGTGACCATAAAATCAGAGTTATGGTCCAAAGACCACATAGAGCCTTATAATCCTAGTCCCATAAATGCAAGTTGTGTGATCATGGATCCAGCTAAAACCAATGAGAGTTCATCTTATAACACACAAACTAAAGAGTATCCTGATATTGTTCTAGATGAATGGGAAGCTAGAAATGATCAAGATGATGTTGTGTTTGATGCTAGTTTTGGTAACTATGTGATGTTAGAATCTGATTCAGTTGTGCCTAATCTGATTAAAGATCAATGTTCTGAATCTGAATTATCTACCCAGCTGTGGGATCTATATTTTGGTGGATCTAATAATAAGGATGGTATTGGTGCGGGAGTTATGTTGGTTTCACCTCATGGTGATAAATTTTATGCTACTTACAAGTTATATTTTCCATGTTCTAACAATATAGCAGAGTATGAAAGTCTTATTCAAGACTTGGAATGGGCTAGGAAAAGAAGAATCAAATGCTTGAGGGCATTTGGGGATAGTGAGTTGATAGTAAGATAGGTGAGAGGTATCAATTCTATTAAAAATGATCTCTTGAAGCTGTATAAATCCAGAGTTTCTGATATTTTGGATAATTTTGATGCATTTAACCTTATTTCCATACCTAGAAGGAAAAATATGCATGCTGATAGGTTGGCTGGTATTGGTGGTCATTATTAAATTATTGGAAATAAAGGATAGATCTCAGATAATTCACATGTTAAAATTATTGTAAGGTCATCTATCCCAGACAATGATATTAATTGGTAGGTGTTTAACACTAATGAACACATTTTGAGATTTATGACTGAAACAAAAGACTTTTCAGCTTCTAAAAATGACCAGTTCAATCAGCAAAGGGAAAATCAGATCATTCAGTTAAAGAATAATAAGCTTCCAAGGGGATTAGTTAGCTTAGAGTCAGCTTTCAACTCTGATGATCAATTCAGAAAGAATAAAACCAGCTCGCTGATCAAAGAAGATCACTAGGAAGAAGTGGAGATATTCAAAGACAAGTCCTTGAAGGTTGATAACATTAATTCCCCCAAAGAAAATAAAATGCTTATTGATTTATTTAGGGAATATAATGCTGTGTTTGCATGGGATTATGCTGACTTAAAAGGATTTGATTGTCAATTAACTCAGCATACCATAGAATTAGAACCAAATGCTAAGCCCATTAGAAAAAGGCAAAGGCCTATCAATTCCAAGCTAGAACCTTTAATGCTGAAAGAACTGAATAAACTCCTGAATGGTGGCATAATATTCCCTATCAAGCATACATCTTGGGTTTCAAATCTTGTTCCTATGAGAAAGAAGAATGGAGAGATAAGACTTTGTGTAGATTTTAGGGACCTCAATAGGGCATCTCTAAAAGATAGGCACCCTCTTCCTTCTATGGGACAGATCCTACAATATGTATCTGGTTCATGGTTATTCTGGCTATAACTAGGTATTAGTAAAAGATGAAGATCAATTCAAAACTACCTTCACTACTAAATGGGGTACAATGGCTTATAGGAGAATGTCATTTGGATTATAAAATATAGGAGCTACATTTCAGAAGGCAATGGACATGGCTTTCAGGAATTTGATGTATAAATTTATTCTAGTATACCTTGATGATGTCACAATTTATAGCAAGGTTGCAAACTAGCACATAAGACACTTGAGACAAGTCTTACAAAGATGCAGGGAGTTTGGGATCTCCCTTAACCCCAAAAAATCTATTTTTGCAGTACATGAAGGTAAACTTTTAGGATACCAAGTGTCTAAAGAAGAGACAACAATTGATCCTGAAAGGATTTATGAAATTCTGGAATTATCATTGCCAAAACATAAGAAAGGATTGTAGAGTTTCAGTGGAAGGATAAATTTTGTTAAATGTTTTATTCCTAATATTTCAGATTTGTTGAAACCTTTGACTGCTATGTTAAAAAAAGATGTACCTTTTAGCTGGACTGCTGAAGGAAAGAAGAATTTTGAATAGATTAAATAGGTTTTGTCTTTAGCCCCTACTTTAACTAATCCTGATTTCTCTAAGGATTTTGTTTTGTATGCTTATGGTGGTATTGACACTATTTCAGCAATGCTGGTGCAAAAGAATGAGGAAGGAAAGGAGCAACCAGTAGCCTTTTTTAGCAAAGGTATGAATGATTATGAGAAAAGACAACTTTGTAGAAAAACATGTACTAGCTGTTATAAAAGCCTTAAAAAAGCTTAAGAATTTAGTTGCTGGGAACATAATACATCTAATGATTGCACATCCTAGCATTAAAGAGTTTTTATTAAACAAGGATGTCAGTGAAAAAAGGGCAGGGTGGATAACTAAAGTCATGGAGTATGATGTGCAAATCCATGTGACCAAGCTGGTTAGAGGCAAAGGCTTATGTGCTTAGATGGCAGAAGGAGAAGATAAAGTTAAAACCACTAAAGGGGTTCGTCTTGCCCCAAGGTAATTCTTTAGTAATTAATGATTCAACATCCTGGTTATCAGATATGACCAGATTTCTGCATACTGGTCAATGTCCAATGAATCTTGAGAAAACCAAGACAAGGTACTTTAGATTACAATCTATTCCTTATGTTCTAATTGATGATACTCTTTATAGGAAGGATTTTTTTTCTATGCTTCTCAAATGCATAGATTATATGGATCAAAGCAAAATTTTATCTGAATTCCATGATGGATCTTGTGGAGGGCATTTCAGCCCCAAAACTACAGCATGGAAAATTGTAAGAGCTGGCTATTATTGGCCAGATGTATTCAAAGATGCCCATTCATGGGAAAGAAGACACCAAAAGTGTGCTATGTTTGCAGGAAAACAGAGGTTGGAAACATTACCATTGAAGCCAATCATTGTAGACCAGCCATTCAAAAAATGGGGAGTGGACTTCATAGGTCCAATAAATCCAAATTCTAGTGTAGGACATAAGTGGATCTTAAATTCTATAGACTATTTCACTAGATGGACTAAAGCTATTGCACTAAAGCAATCTAATGGAGCTGTTGTTTTAAAGTTCTATGATGACATTGTAACAAGGTTTGGAGTCCCTCAATCAATAATCTCAGATAATGCCCTAGCTTTTGTTGGATCATCTATAACAGAGTGGGCTGTTAAGAATGGCATTTACTTAAACACTTCTTCCAATTATTACCCATAGGGTAATGGTCTTGTAGAATCTACCAATAAGAAACTGATTAGGATCATCAAAAAGACTCTGCAAGAAAAAAAGAGGGATTGGCACTCTAAATTGAAGGCAACCTTATGACTGGATAGAATAACACCTAAATAGGTTATTGGGAATTCACCTTATGTCCTGGTTTATGGTAAAGAGGCCAGATTATCTATTTCTATAGAATTTCTAGCTTTATAGCTTGCTAATCAAATGTACCTGCTTGAATAGGAGGATCCTCTTAAACTAAGATATGCTGAATTGCTGCAACTGGAGGAAGAAAGGAAGAAGGCATTGGATACTATGGAATTAAAGAAAGCACAGACAAAGAGAGCTTTTGATAAGAGAGATACATCCAGAGATTTCAAGGAGGGTTATCTAGTGCTTAAGTGGGATGTGCTCAAGAGCAGGCCAGGGCAGCATGACAAATTTGACCATTTCTGGTCAGGTCCTTTTGTTATCATAGCCTGTAAGGAAAATAATTCTTATCAATTGGCCACAACTGATGGGGAAATTCTACAAATTCTAGTTAATGGAATTCACATCAAGCTTTTCTTTGAGGGTTAGGTTTAGTTTAGGTTTCATTTTAATAAGTGTTGTCCAAGCACTACGTCTTTAGGTTGCATGAGTCTAGATTAGATGCATTTTCATTTCAGTAAAGGTTGCATCCATGGTTCTAGTTTTATAGCTCTATTTCCCTAGGATAAGGTCTAAGGTCATGTCTAGCAGGCAGACATCTAGCAAAAGTCACCAAAATTGTTACCCTAAATTATAACATCCATCAAAATAACCACAAATAGGAAAAAAATGCATATTTAGAAGAGTCTAATTAATACTATCCTTCAGATATTATTAATTAACATTTCATCATTACATTTATTGTCAAAAGTTATCATTTGTGCTCTAAGAATTGATCATATTCCAGAATTTCAAAATTTAAAACTGATCAATTACATTGTGCATTCAAACTGAATGTAATATACAAGTGTCTTTTCATATTTCTTTTCATGTCATGTAAAATATTACATTGAAGAATAGAAATCATGATAGAAGTATGGAGTAGGGGTCCCATGCATTGCCTTATGGTTGGTTTCTTGCTGGTTGTCTGTCAGGTCCTAGGTCTCCAAGTCCAGGTCTTCATCTTCATTTAAGTCTTTTGGGGTTTAACCTTCATAATGAGAGAGAAAAGAGGTGTTAGATCCAGTTGGATCTAAGCAATGCATGGAACACAAACAACATACATTCAAATCTTCTAATGCTGCATATCAATCTGATGAAATCAATGTAACAAGAAAAAATGCATCCACAATATCTGAAACATAGTATTAAAGGGACTTGTTCTAAACATGAAACCTTTTGCTATTTATGATCACTTTGATGGATGTTATTCTTGTCTTTATAACCAGATATCTGAATGAAAGGGATTTAGTATTCTTGTCTAGGAAACATTTTTCAGAATTTGATCAACCTGTTAATTCAACAAACACAAATAATCCAACTAACATTCATGACTGAATGTCATCCTGGATGACACTCACCCACAAATATTAATTGGTTCATTTTATCTATTGACCTAACAGATTGATTGGTGATATGTGTGCAAAAGGTGATCATATGACTTAGTACAGATAGAAAAGAGAAAATGCAGATGCAGAAAAGGATCCATGATACTGCAGGAGACATATGAGAAAGGAAGTATTCTTAAAGAACTGGATTATGCAGAAAAGAAGGATAAGATGTTCACTAACATCATGCAAATCAGAAATGAAGGCAATGTTGTTATAGTGAGTATCAAATGCAGGGAAGGCATAACAATCATTTTGAAATTTAGTATTGAAAGATGCATGCCTATTTATCACCATTTTTATATTATGAGTTATTGTGTTTATGCTTATGAAACAGTAAGATTTGAAAAGAAATGGAGATACATAGCAGAATAAACAATGTACATATAAACTGCAAGTGAAAGTAAATAAGCAAAGATTGAAACAACACTATGTTGGTAGGCTTCCTTGGAGTAAACATTCATGAAAAAACAACTACGTTATGAGCAAGACAGTGCATGTTTATCAAAATGAAGAAATCAAACAATACTGTAATGGTTCATAACTTCAAAAGCAAGTTTTACTTATGTCCTTAATGTCAAAATTTCAAGAGGTGTCTTTCCACAGGGTATTTACACAGTTACATTGTATTCTAGTATAATGTTTATTGTGCATCTGATTTAGGGCATACAGTCATAAAAATGGAGTATTCATGTTTTTAGGGTTCCTATTATGAAGATTATCCATGGGAGTTACGAGCCCATGCTCGAACCCCATGGGTAGTTTCTTATATGCTGATGAAAGAATAGTTTATTTTCTTACTGGAAGGAACAACACTTTTACAGTGTTCGAAACATGACATGTTTTAATATATTTGGCTCACAGTTTCACCAATAAATGTTGAATGTTGTTTATTTTATCTAATTGCTACAGGGAAAAATTTATTTGTTTTGAAAGACAGAATAATGAAAGAAAAGTTTAGTTTGCAGAGATGGACATTTTTGTCCTCATGACAATATGGTTGTGTTTGAAAAAAAAAATTAGGTGAAGTGCATTTGTATATAGACAAGACAACCATGCAAGAGAACCCGAGTTCACATCAAATATACACCTGTTTGAGATCAACTTACTAGCTATGTGGGTATGTCTTTTGTTGTTACTACTTACATTAATAAAGCACAGAGAGTGGTAATGAAGGAAATGACAGCAAGTAAACAATAGAAGGTAACTCTGAGTGTCAAGGGTTACAAAAGAATTGATGGAAGAACATGCTATATTTTCAAAGTAAACAAACAACTACTACAACCTACGGAACATTAATATCAAAACACTTCGAGTTGTTGCCAGAGATGTGTATTTTAATAACTCATAAAAATGAAGTTGTTGAAAACTCAAAGTTATGAATTTGGAATGCATTTTAAATGCAAAAGTAACAAGAAAAGACCCTGGATGTAACTTATCTGAAGAAAAGAGCACAAGAAGACCAAGTTTGAGATGCAGATTAAAATCCAAGTGTTGTGGGTCAACAAATAGAGAGGTAAAACCTGAGCTCTGTGTGTTTTAAGAAAGAAACCTATGACATCTGCGAGTATGATTTCACTATCAGTTGGGAACAAGTCCGAAGCAGTGATTGAGATGCCTAGTTTCAAGTCTGAATCTCATGGACTCCTCTACACTTCTCAACCACAGCTTAGAGTCATTCCAAGCTAACAGTGGTTGTTTAAAAAACTACCAACTCCAAGTCCCAGTTTGAAGAAAGAGCAGTGTCATATGTTATGGCTTCAAAAAAATAGAACCCAAGCTTTGTAAGTTACCTCTACAACTATCCCACACATTGGAGGCCACGGGTAATAACTCATAGTTGACAGAGCCCAAGTTTTGAATCCTAAGTTCAAACCAAATAAACTCCAAAAACTCCAAACAAAATTCATAAAATGCATCATATGTTATGGTAGAGAAATATCAAACCCATGGTTTCCCACAGAGCTTGAGAATCCCGAGTTTCTCCACATACTCCAAAAGTAAATTGAGTGCCATTGATTATGGCTTCCCAACTCCAGTTCAAACAAATGTGGTGGCACATAGAGAAGAAAACCCTAGATGCAAATGAAATCGATAAACACTATGCATTGTGTTTTACCCAATTTTGAAGTCCACTGACAAATGGAGTAAATGCTATGATAGTTTCCAGTGCATCGACATTCTTTCCATAGTGCCACAACAATACTTTTCACCATGAGGACAACATTACATCTTTTCAAGGATCTATTTAGGTCAGTTATGAGTTGTTCTCAAGCATTGATCTCGAGCTATATAAACTTGGTTATACCATGGTTGGGTGCCATGGATTCAGTGTTTGGTTCTTTGCTATCGAATTAGTGGAGTTAGGGTTTCCTATGGTGTCAATTTATGTTCAGGTTTTATTCCTTTTGAGGTTTGGGTTTATACATTTTTAATGTTATGTAATAAAGTTGGTACGGTATATAAAAAGATGTATTTTATTTACCAACTTTAGGAGGCTAAACTTAGGGTTTGATTTAGGGCACTTGTTAAGCCATATAGTTTAGCAGTTTGATATTGTGGAGGGCTTTTTGGGGGAAAATATTTTCAAAAATTAAGCCATGTGGGCTATATAGTGGATCCTTGGCTTCATGTTAAGGGGTTCAAGATTGTAGAGAGAGAAGTTTTAGTGAACTTCTTGTTCCTATAGCTACCTTTTTTTATGATTTTGTATCCATTGTTGGTTCATGTTTGTGATATCGATTTTGTGCAAGAGGATGCTTGTATTCCTTGCCATTATCTTGAAATTCATTCATGTAACTGCACACGGATTTTGAGAAGAATATAGTTGACCTATTTTTCATACATCTTGTGGTGATCATTTGTGCAAATGCTATTCAATTTTATGCATTCAAGTGTAATAAATTTGTAGCATGGATTAGTGGATTGTATCAATTCCTATTCTAGATTACAGAATATAAGCCTTTTGCAGAATATGCATGTTGTTGATTGTAAGATTGATATTTGTGGTTAAACCCTAGTAGTGACTTTCAAATTAGCCTAAGTATTGGATAGTGAGTAATATTGCAGAGATCATTAGGGTATGTTAAGTGAATGTCAGTTTTAGGCTTTGAAAGATCTGAATCTTATTTGGTGTATCACCATTCAAGTTTTATTCATACAGTTTTAGCTATAATTTCTCCCTTTCCTTCCCAAAATCAGGGGAAGATACTATAATTTTGATACCCAAATTCAATAGGAACTGGCCTAGAATTCGGAGACTCCTTCTCAATCATAGTCCACCCATAGCTAGAGAAGGTTTCCGTTGTTAGGATAGAATACCTAAAAAGCCACAATGCCTGAGTTGGGGTGGTAATTCTAAACCTCAATAGTCATATAGGCCAACATTCTGAAATATAGATATGGAACACCTATCCATACTTTCATCTAAACCAGTTTCATGTCTTTCATAAATGTGTAGGTTATGGATAATTAGTTACATAGAAGGAATCTATTCATAGATGAAGTAAGGTTCAGGTAAATTTATTTATTTAATTCAGAATAGTAACAAAATAGTTCCAACTACATATACAATTAAGCTGACATATATATATACATACATATATATATATATATATATATATATATACATACATATATATATATACATACATATATATATATACATACAT
>MU225173.1:43078-58534 GCA_018584345.1 Thuja plicata | reverse complement strand
TATATATATATAGGTGTAGTCATAAAGGTTAACATTCTGAAACACAGATATGAAATACCTATCCCTACTTTTATCCAAAATGGGTTTTATGTCTTCTATGTAATGAGCAGGTTATGGTTAATTAGTTACATAGAAGAAATCGATGCATAGATGAAGTAAGGTTCAGCTAAATTCTCCTTCATTATAAAGACTATGGAATAAGTAGAATCTAAATTTAAACAGGCATGGTAAGAGGTAATGTTCCCTAAATTGGAAAACTATAGGATGTAAATGTTTCTAACCAAAATTTTACATTTCATATGATGATGATGAATATAAATTAGCATTAGTAGATTTGGGCTAGTGGTTTTGTGTGCAGGAAAGCAATGGACTCCAAATACATGAGATTGTAATAAAGAACCAACTTCAAGGATTATATTCTATCTTCAGCCTCATGATGGTCATCATCAAGTAGATCAGTTATAACATCTTGGGTCCTACTTATATGTACAAGTATAAATGGAGAGGCCCCACTACAAGGATAAATGGAGAGGCCCTATTACAGAGCTGTGTAAATAAGGCAGGTCATTATATTAATATGTAAATGAGGGAATGCCCCCATAAATAAAATCAATGTAATCTGTATTCTGGACCTTTGTCCCGGGCAAGACTGGAGGTTTTCTAATCCTTTCTTTCCCACCAGTGCCCGCAGTGAATGGAGAATTTTGTAAATTTTAATTGATTAATAAAATTACTTGTCTCGGCCTTTTACCAATAAAAAAAAACACTAATAGATAAAGTCTAGTATTAAATCATTGTATTTTGGTAAACTTCAAATGCTATAATGTTTCAAATCAAACTATAATATATAAAAGGAAAAATACATCAATACGACAGTTAAAGAAAATTGAGCCTAACTCTAACTTTAATAGGAAACCAATACAAATACTAATATTAAATCTTATTGAATATAAACAGTGAATGTTGAATACAAACATAATTAAACACTACATTAAATTTCACCCTAGCCAAAAATCAAATTTTTCCTTAACCTCAATCTTAACCCTAACCCTGATAATAAACTAAATTGAGCACTAATACTAAATCAAATTGAAATGTAACACTAAAACTCATTAAATATTATCATAACCTTCACTCTAACAAAAAAAAATGAACCCTTTAATACTAAAGAATATAAAGCTTATCCTTCAAATCTAATTGAACATAAAATTGAATTAAACTATATTTGACACATCCTAAAATAAATTGAACCACTTAAATCCATGAAAAATGGAACCACATCTCTAAATAAAGTTAAAAATTACATGAGATTGAATCCTACACCATATAAATCCTTGCTCCTAAATAAAATTGATCCCTAACACTAAACTAAACCCTAATAAAATTGAACCTTATTTATATACCCAATTAAACAATAATCCAAATTGAACTCTACTAACAGTAAACCCTAATCCTAACACAAAATCAAATTAAAACCTAATATTAAAATTTGACCTAAATAAACCCTCAATATAATTGAGCAATAAACTAAATCTAACCCTAAACAAAATAAAAAACCAAACCTAAAAAATAAATAAAATTAAACGTAAACCTAAATATATCTTAATTATAACCGTAACCCTATACCAAGTTCAACAAATTGCAAATTGAGTCGTAAGTCCAATAAACCTAATCAAACCTTGACCTTAACACATGGAATTCTATTCCTAACACTAGCCCAAGTTTATTCCTAACTATTAACAAAATTTAACCTTGATCATAACACTAAACAAAATTGAACACTAACTTCAACATAATTAAACGCTAAGCCTAAATATAATCAAGAACTAAAGAAAAACTAACTATAAACCAAATCTTAACACTAACCTTGATAATAAACAAAATTGAACACTAGTACTAAACCAAATTTAAAAGTAACACAAACTCATTAAAACTTACTCTAACCATAAAAATGAACCCTAATAGTAAACAAAATGAACCTTATCTCCCAAATCTATTTGAACATAAAATTACATTAAACCATATTTAACACATATCCTAAAATAAATTGAACCACTTAAAACCATGAAAAATGGAACCACATCTCTAAATCAAATTAAACATTACATGAGATTGAATCCTACACCATATAAAATGTTTATCCTAAACAAAACTAGATTAAACAATAATACTAAATAAAATTGATCCCTAACACCAGACTAAACCCTAATAAAAAATATAATCAAATATTAAGTCGAATTGAACCCTTAACCTACGCTCAATTAAACCTTAACTATAACATTAAACCAAATTAAGATAGGGATGTTGCCTGCCTCTTACTTGGGTCTTCCCTTATGTCTGAAACCTGATGAGTCTTTTTGGAATGGAATCCTAGACAGATTTCACTATAAACTGGCTGGCTGAAAAGGAGCTACTTTGAGCCAAGCTGGTAAAGTTCAACTTCTGAAATCCACCCTTCAAAACCTTCCAGTCTATGCTCTTAGTCTCTTCAAAATTCCTCAGAAGTATGCTGATTTGATTGAAAAAATCTAGATAAGATTCCTTTGGTCTGGTGTTGAAGAGAAGAAAAGGTTTAGCCTTGTGGCTTGGGATGTGGTTCGCAAATAAAGGAAATTTGTAGGGATTGGAATAAGAAGCATTAGAGATATTAATAAGGCTCTGCTAGAAAAATAGTGCTGTAGAATCTTTGAAGAGGAAAATGAATGCAACTCTATTATTAAGAGTAAATATCATCTTTACTCTTTAGAGGAAACCTTAAGGAATCCTCTAGACATCCAAGGGTCCTTCATCTAGAATAGTATTTGTGAAAAAAAGAACCTGGTTAGGAAAGGGGTTAGATGGAAACTGGAAAATGGCAAGAAGATTAATTTTTGGAATGACAAATGGCTGAAGGAAGTAGCCTTTAATGAGAATCAGGAATGGATGCCTGCCATGCTAGAATGCAAAGAGATAATTGGGGAAATGGTTTCAAATTATTGGATCAATGAGGACTGAATAGTTTTAGGCTCTTTTGATGATAATCTCAAAATTTTGAATAAGAAACTTAATCAATGGTTCTTAAGAGATAATGAAAAAGACACTTTGATTTGGGGCCCTGAGGAAAATGGTAAATTCTCTGTTTCCTCTGCTTCTGCCCTTCTCCACGTCCAGGAAATTCATCCCATCAGCTCTCAGGTATGGAACAATAATCTTATTCCTAAAATTAACATGTTTTTCTGGTTGCTTGTTTTGAAAAAATTCTCATAGTGGACAACCTTTACAAAAGGGGATTTAACATGCACAATAAATGTATCTTGTGTTGTTCTGAAACTGAATCTATTAATCACTTCATGATTCACAACTCTTATACTAGTAAGGTGTGGGATTCTGTCTTCAAACACATCAACTTAGAATGGGTGAAACCTCAAAAAATTTAGGATCTTGTTAAACAATGGTTTTCCCCCTTTATTGGAAAAGATACTAAATCTCTCTAGAATTTCTTTCTTCCCCACTTCACCTGTAGAATCTGGAAGGAGAGAAACAATATAGTTTTCTAAGAAAAAATCACTCCTTACGAGAATGTTGCAAACCGAATCTCTAGAAGTTTAATGGAAAATTTCAGATGTACTCTCCCTAGAGACTCTCCTCTAAAGAATACTTCTCGGGACTTCAAAGATATCCTCAGCTAGAAAAGTCATGGGAAAAAGATAAAGACTTAACATTGAGAGAAAATAGCATTTGGATAGCTCCACTGAATGGATGGGTTAAAGGAAACTTTGATGGTGTAGCGAAAGGGAATCCTAGAATGGATGGAGTGGGTGGATTAATCAGAAACTGGGCTGGAAATTATCTAGGAGCTCTGGCTACCCCCCTGTGAATTCAGACTAACCATGTAGCGGAAGCTAAGGCAGCTCTTCAAGTTGTTATTTTGGCTAAAGAGTTGGAATATTCAAAGCTATGGTTGGAGGGAGATTCCCTAAATATAATAAATTTTATTAAAGGAAAGAATGAGGCCTCATGGACAATTACCCATATTGTAGATAAAATTAATTCTTCTTTGAAATTGTTTCAAGAAACTTATATTTCCCACGTATATTGTGAAGGAAACAAGCCCATGGATGGCTTTGCCAATGTGGGGGCCCATAATGATGTCACTCAATTATGGAAAGGGGAAGCAGATCTTAATATTAAGATCATAAGTCTTATCAAGTATGATAAGCTTACTCACATTGAAGGCATAATTAATACAAAAATCAATGATGAACAAGACACTTAAGCTTAAGGGTAATGAAAGCTGTAAGGCGAGGGATGCGAAAATTATGAAGAATGTTACCTCACATGGATTGTGGGTATTTTCTTTCATTTTAAAACAAAGAAACCAGAAGAGTCTTGTGTTTTTGCCTGCTCAAATCCATAAAGTTCAAAAGTTTTATGAGAAAATGGGAGGTGGTTTGAAAAGGGAGGAGCCACTGGATTGCACGAAATGGAAACAAAATAATTTTTTTTGGAGAAAACTGAAGCGCGGTGGGGTGACACAGTAAATGGAAATATTACATGGATGGGACAAAGATGTTACTAAAAAATTTGTGGCTGGCTAGAAAAATGGCAAGGTGAATTTGTGGGGTAAGTCCTTCTCGCTTACGTTGAACATTATCTCTAAGATAATGGGGTTGTCCATAGAAGGTATGAAATTTTATAGGGACAAAAAACATATGGGGTCACAAGCGTTCAATATTTTCCCCAAATCTGAAGATGAAGAAGCTCTCTTGAGTAAAGAGTCTGGAGATTATGTGGACATAACAAAGATTAAAAGTATCTGGACTGATATTCTGAAGGTTATGATAGAGTATTTTATACTAGATGGGTGCTACTCAAAAATATATAATCTTCACTTTGTTTTAGTTAATCATTTTAGACATAATAAGAAAATCTTGTTTCCTATCTATTTTCTTAGTTCTCTGAACAACAACATTATGGAGCACGGGAAAAAGTCCAGCAATCCGATGCTGCATGAAGGGTTAATCTTTCTTATTATTGACTATGCCAGGATTAACATCCCAGAACCCATTCCTAAAAGGGTTAAAGGGAATGTTAAGAAAATAAATCTAGAAAGAAAAAAGGTGGACTCAAAGAAGAGGGATAGGAGTAAGATGAAGGAAAAACTGGACAAAGATGAGGATTTTGAAGAACAAACCCTAGCCCCTGAGGGTAATGAAGAAGAGAACATACAGGATGAGATTATGGTTGATGATCCAGTGAATGAGGAGGACGCCCCTGGGAATGAGGAGGATATTCCTATGAATGAGCTGCATGATCCTGTGAATGAGGAGGATGCCTATGTGAATGAGGAGGAGACTCCCGTGAATGAGGAAGAGAAAATAGATAAGAGAAAGGAGGAGGTTGATAATAGGCTTTATGAAGAAGAAAATCAAGAGAAGGAGAAAGAAGAAGAAAAAGGAAAGAAGAAAGATAAAGAGGGTAAAAACAACGAAGAGTTGAACGTGCAGCCTAATCTTAGGGCTGGTGATAGAAATAAGAAAAATTTGAGAAAGGATATTGGCAATCAAATAAATGTCAGGTTTGACATTGATGACAAAATCCCCAAGAGCAATGAGGATCATGGTGCTAATATGGAGAAGTGGATCAGAAAGGACATGAATGAAATGAAGCAAAACTTGAAGGAGATGGAAGAAGCCATGAATCCCTTTAAAACTAAGCTGAAAAAGATGGAAAAGGATCTTTTGATGAAGGTAAATAATAATAACTTGAATGAAGAGATAACAGGCAAAATTATTGCTTTGGGGGAAGAGAAGATGAAAGATATGAAAGAAAAAATTAGCCACAATGGGCATATGATTAGTATCATTCTTAATCATAGAAATGAGGGGCTTAGAGTCTTTGTGCTTAATCTTAAGGATTTGTATGCCTATTTGGAGAGCAACATGCTGGAGAATATAACAATCACTATAGAGGATAAAGCTGGGAGCTCGGGCCTGGGAACCAGAACAAGAAGGGGCATCAAAAGGAAACTTCTAGAAATGCCTAAGGAGCTGAAAGCCCTTAAAGACGCCAGTGATATGATGGAAGATATGCAGAAAGAGGATGAGAAAGCCTTTGAAATTATTAAGTAGTTTCTCTTTTTGTTTTGTGCTAGTAGTTTTCCTGGTAGATGTGCGGGAAACTATTTTTTGGCTGCTTTTTGTAACTCTTTTTGGTCTTTTCTGGGGTTTTCTAGTCCTTTTTCTTGTTGTATAGTAGGATTTTGATGTTTGTAAGGGTTTTTTCTATTTATCTTTTTTTCTAAGATGTAAATGGTTTCGGGTACCATTCAAAACATGTATTTACCTTTATCAAAAACATTAAACCAAATTAAACCTTAACACTAAATTAAATTTAATTAAAGTCATAAACTTTATTGAACATTAAACTAAATTTAACCCTAAACCTATACCAAATCAATGAGGAATACTAATTCAAATCAAATCTTATAATACCAAATGAAATTGAACCCTATTCATATACCCAATTAAACATTAAGCAAAATTGAACTCTAGAACTAACAGTAATCAACATTGAACCTTAAAGCTCATAATTGAATTGTAATCATTAGCTTTTTAAAACTCTATTCCTAATGATAAACTAAATAAAACCCTAAACAAAATTAAAAACCAATCCTTAACTCTAACCATAAAAATGAACCCTAATAGTAAACAAAATGAACCTTATCCCTCAAATCTATTTGAGAATAAAACAAAATTAAAGTATATTTAACACATATCCTAACATAAGTTGAACCACTTAAAACCAAGAAAAATGGAACCACATCTCTAAATCAAATTAAACATCACATGAGATTGAATCCTACACCATAGCAAGCCTTTCTCCTAAACAAAACTACATTAAACATTAATACCAAATAAAATTGAACCTTAACACTAAATTAAACCCTAATAAAAAATTTAATCAAATATTAAGTCAAATTGAACCCTTAACCTAAGCTCAATTAAACCTTAACTATAACATTAAACAAAATTAAACCTTAACACTAAATTAAATTTAATTAAAATAGTACACTTTATTGAACATTAAACTAAATTCAACCCTAAACCTATACCAAATCAATGAGGAATACTATTTCAAATCAAATCTTGTAATATCAAATAAAATTGAACCCTATTCATATGTACCTAACTAAACATTAAGCCAAATTGAACTCTAGAACTAACAGTAATCCATATTGACATTAAAGCTCATAATTGAATTTTAATAATTAGCTTTTTAAACTCTATTCCTAATAATAAATTAAATAAAACCCTAAACAAAATTAAAAACCAATCCTAAAAATAAATAAAATTAAACATAAACCTAAACATATCTTAATCATAATCGTAACCCTAAACCAAGTTCAACTCTACCCATTAATGTAATTGAATATTAAACTTTGAAATAAACCAATTTGAGTCCTAAGTCTATACCTATTTACAAATTAAACCAAATCAAACCTTAACCTTAACACTAAATCAAACAAAACAACAATCCTACCAATAAACCTAATCAAAATTTGACCTTAACACATGGAATGCTACCCCTAACATTAGCCAGAAGTTTATTCTTAACCATTAACAAAATTTAACCTTGATCTTAACACTAAACAAAATTGAACACTAACTTCAACATAATGAAGCCCTAAACTTTCAACAAACCTAACCCAAATATAATTGAGTGCTTAACCAAACCTAACTCTAAACCAAATTAAGAACTAATCCTAAATATAAATAAAATTGAAACCTAATCCCTCAACAATACCCTAAACCCTAAACCCTAATTCCTAACCCTTACCCTAATTAAAACCTAATTTGAAAATCAAACAAAATGAAAAACTAAAATAAATTTTATGCTAAATAGAACCCTAAGACCAATTAAAGTCTAATCACAACCATAACTAAACTAAACCCTAACCCAAACCTAAACCCAATTAAATACCATATCGATTGAGCCACAACCTAATACCAAATAGAAGTAAAACCCTAAAAAAAATTTTACCCTAACCCTAAATGAAATTGAATCTTCACACTAAATGAAAGCACTGAAAGAAACTATAACGTAATTTACCATTAAAATAAATTGAACCCTAAAACTAAAGTAAATTAAACCCTAACCCTATAGCTTTTAGTCCTCCCACCCATTGCTCTCGTCTCTCCCACTTCTGCATCTCCCATTGGTGGTTATGGAGGGCATAGGAAACAAACAACCTCTTTTCCACTTTCCCAAAGCTTTCTAGTGTACTCTCCTTCCCGAGGAACACAACCCTCTTTTCAATATTGATCAAATTGGTTACAACGTTACCCCTGCAAGCTATACGACTCCTTGATGACACTCGATAAAATTTTATATCTGACAAAAACCCTACTACTATAATAAAGATAAATGATATTAAACCCTAACCTTAAACCAAATTAAATCATAACCTTAACCTTAAACTAATTTTAACCCTAACCATAAACCTAATTACATCCCAAGCCTAAATGAAAATGAATCCTAACATTAAGTTTGTACCAAATTGAATGATTATCTTAGCACTAGACCAAATTAAACCCTTAGCCTAAACCTAATTGAACACTAAACCAAAGTAAACCTAAACCCTAAACTAAATTCAACCATAGCCATAAACCTAATTGAATATCAAACCTTACAATAAATAAAGTTGAATCGTAAACATAGACCTATTTGTAAACTAAACCAAATAAAACCCTAACCCTAACACTAAATTAAAAAAAACACTAATTCTATTAATAAATTAACAGGAATTATGAGTAACCGTAACACAAAAATACATGAAACACTATTCCTAACACTACTCAAAATATAATCCTAACCAAATTTAGCCTTAATCGAAACACTAATCCAAATTTGAATGCTAACCTTCAACATAATTGAACTCTAAACCAAATAAAGCCCTAACCCTTTACAAAACCTAACCTAAACTAAATTGTCCCTAACCTCATAACATAAAACCAAAGAAACATTGATCCTAATGCTAGACCAAAGTTTATGATAAACCAAAGGCTACTTAAACATTAACTAACTGAAATCCTAATTCAAATTGAACTTGAATCCTAACCCTAAACCAAATTTACCCCTATCTCTAATTGTAACTCTAAAACTAACTAAATTCTAACCACAACCCTAAACCAAGATGAGCCCAAATACTATTCAAAACCTTAAAACTAATTCAATATTGAAACCATACATTAAACCAAATGGAACCTTAAATTAAACAATAGCCATAATACTAAACTAGATTGAACATAAATATTAAATCCAAACTAAAACCCTAAACTTTTAAACATATTTCAAAATTAAACTAAATTAAACCCTAAGGATAACCCTAAACAAATATTAAGCTTGACCATATACCAAAATGAACCTTAAACCAATTTGAAGCCTAACCACAACCGCTAAGTAAATTGAACCCTAAACCCAAACCTAAACCTAATTAAATACTATATTGATTGAGCCACAACCTTATACCAAATAGAAGTAAAACCCTAAACAAAATTTGACCCTAACCCTAAATAAAAATGAACCCAATTTCTAAACCAAATTAGAAATTAACCCTAAGATTAAACCAATCAATCCCTAGCTAGAAACCTAATTAATTAATAAATAAATTAAACCATGAATATAATCATTGTACAATCTTCGTACAAACTGAAAGCATTGAATGAAACTCTAACCTAAGTGATCATTAAACTAAATTGAACCCTAACCCTACATAATGGATATTGAATCCATACATTAAACCAAATGAAACCGTAATATTACAAAAAGACCAAATTGAACCCTAACACCAATTAAAGTATAACCACAACCATAACTAAATTGAACCCTAACCCAAACCTAAACCCAATTAAATACTTTATCGATTGAGCCACAACCTATACCAAATAGAAGTAAAACCCTAAACATATTTTTACCCTAACCCTAAATGAAATTGAATCTTCACATTAAGCGAAAGCATTCATTGAAACTATAACCTAATTGATCATTAAACTAAATTGAAGCCTAAAACTAAAGTAAAATAAACTATAACCCTATATCTAATTAAAAATTATATCATACTAAACCCTTCAACTAAATTAAATTTAACCCAACTCCTAAACCAACTTCAAACCTAATTTTAACACTAAACCAAGTTGAACCATAACCCAAAAATAATTAAACAACAACCAAATTGAAACATGTTCCTAAACCAAATTATATTTTAATGAAAACACATAACCAAATTGAACCCTAATTCTAATCAAAATTGAACCAAAACCCTAATTGTAATTTAACATTTGACCAAACTAAACCTAGATTAAACCATAAAACGAAAAATAAATTAAATACCATCCCTAAACCCAATTGACATAACAAAACAAATTACAATCCAAATTTTAAATTTTTTATATTTATTAGTTGAATTATTAAATATATTTATTAAATTAAATTATTTATATTTATATTTCATAAAGTAATATAAATAATTTAGTAAATTTTAAAATAAATTACTTATACTATTTTGAATAATATTGTGAATAAGACATACATTTTCAATTATTTGAAAATGAAATAAAATAAAAATCTTAAAAAATGAAATAATTAAGATTATATAAAATATTTTGATTTAAAAAATTAGCATTTCTAATGAATAGTTTTGACTAGGGTGAATGCACCTCTCCATGAAAACAAAGGCCCAATGGCGATTTGCGCCTTGGTGGGCACAACAACGCAGCCACCACTTCACAAACACACTATGTGGTGAACCTTTCTTTAAAATTAATTTCAATAATTAATAACAAATAAATAATTTGACTTGTAAATTATTAATAAATAATTTTTTGCTTCTTCTGTGTTGGCATGCCACTGCTACTAGATTATATATGTTATATAATATATATAGGAAGGTGAGAGTTCTCGAGGCTTTAATTTGATAATTGATAAAAAAAATATATACTAATAAAATTAAAGCCTTAATGAACTCTCAGCTTCCTGTATATATTATATAATATATAAGATAGTTTTAATCCCTTTTCGCAACGTCGCGTATAAACCGCACATGCAAGCTATTCCTGAAAGCTTATTGCCCATGTAAAAAAGAAATCATCATAGTCTAAAGTGTGCATCTTTTTGATTGATATATGATAGTGAATGAAATTAATAAATGTAATAATGTTCATTCAATAAATTTAATAAAGTTAGATTAATACAGTATTTATTTGTTGTTGTTCAAGTGTTAAGTGTTAATCAAATATATAAAGATTAATACACTAGGTCGATACACCAATAAAAATTATTGAAGGCTTCCCGATTATAATTATAAATGTATTTGTTGTTTATTGAATATTTAATTAAATAAATTAAATAGATTTAAGATATTTATTAATAATATATTATGATATTTTTTTTTTTGATCGGTTATAATATATTATGATATTAATTTGAAGTATTTTATTGAAATATTATGGAATGAAAAAGGTGAGAATTATTGTTGTTTTGTGGATTTCAAGAAATTTTTGAATTTTAAGACTAAATTGTGAAGTAGAAAAGCTAGAAGAATGGTTAAATGTAAAAGGAGGTTAACACTAGGAAGACCAAGATCGTAGTCTTTTCCACTTAAAAGAAAAGAAAAATTAATGTAACTTTCATTTTGAAGGGTGTAATCTAAAAGAAGTAACATGGTAAAAATTGTTGGCAAGTTGACTTCCTAAGGAAGCATGACTTATTTTGTGTTGTCAATCATGGCAACAAAGTCATACATAAGTTCTATTATGAAAGATAAAATGACTAAGTATGAAAACAGGGCAGACAGACACATACAAAGATCAGTACGTCAGTGCACGTGTTAGAGATCACACCAGAGCATGCGTGCTTAGGTATAAAATCTATGGTGTATATACATGCTTGATCCAGACGTGCAGAGTACAGAACATCAGTACGGAGAAGTTACAGGAGGATTAGTAGATCTGCAGTGCAGGAAAGAGAGCATGGAAGCCGACTATAGTTTTGATCATCGTGAATGATTTTGTAATGTAATCGCTAAGCGCCTTTAGTTATAAGTTTGTATTAATGTAATTAATGTTGTAGTAAACATGCTTAGGATGACTTGTTCAGAAGTGTTGTATATTTTGGTTTAAAGGCCGACTAGAGTCTTGTTTTGGGTCGTGCCTATTCAATTGCAAACATATAAGTATGTAATGTAATGTAATGTTACAAGCCTCAATTATTATGTATGAGGAAGATACATATGAGCAGTATAATGAAGTCAGAAGATGATATAGCTCTTTAAAGGAGTAAGAGCATCTGTGCATACACGAAACTGATCAGAAAGCAGTGTCATTACAGCAGTTCAATTTGATATAGTGCATATCAACATTCAGGGGGTTGTAGCCTTCATCTTATTGGGCAGTGAACCTAGGAAGTGAGCCATATACCTTTAACAGGGTTTTGTAAAAGAATCCTAACAGGGTCAGACCTTTAACCAAGTCATTGTACTTAATTTGTAAAGACTGCTCCTAACAGGGCAAAGGAACATTAACAGGTTCATTATACCTAGTACAAAATTTGTGGGTACTAATCCCCACTGGAGTTTTCCTCTGATCAAGGTTCTCCGTAATCATATCATGTGCTATGTGTTCTTGTGTTATGTTTCTTTGGATGCACATTTGATATATGTTTAATTGGCTGAAATATAATTAATAGATAAACACTGATTCACCCCTCCCCCCCTCTCAGTGTTTCTAACGATTGGTATCAGAGCTCTGGTCCTCTGAAAGAAAGTTTAATCACTTGAGGATATCATGGACTCGGCTGAAGAAAAACATTTGACAAATAATCTTGAAGCAGCTCTTGAAGATCTTGACAGATCTGAGAAGGAAAATGAAGAACTAAGATTGAAAAATGATGGCTCTCAAATAGTTATTAAAAGACTAAGAAAAGATTTGAAAGATTGTTCTACAAGTGATCTAGGACAAATGGTCAAAAAGATTAATGAAGAGAATAAATCTCTAAAGGATAAACTTGAAGATCTGGAGGAACAACTTACAGATAGCTAGAACACCATTGAAGACAAGATCAAAGAAAGCAAACAATTGGAAGATGAACTTCTACAGGCAAACATGAAAGTTCTGGAATTGGAAAACATGAAGAAGAAGTTGGAATCTGATTTAACAGAAGCAAAAGACAAGATTGATAAACTTCACACAAGTTTTGATTTGATTCAATCCCAGCTCAATGCGCAAAGGCAAAAAGGGAACACTACTAGTCTTGGATTCAGTACAGCACAAGATGAAATCAAATCATCACAAAAGAGAGAAAAAACACTTGAAGCATCTTCAGAAGCTAAGAAAATTGAAGATACTACAGAGGTTATATCTGAACCACCTAAAAGAGAAATCAAGCAAGTTAACGGAACTTGTTATGCATGCAATAAACATGGTCATTTGGCAAGAGATTGCACAGAGGTAAGACCTTTTAATGGTTATTGTTACCCCTGTAATAAGTTTGGTCACAGGGCTATTCATTGCTGAACAACTCAAAGAAATCAACCTCAGCAAAATCACATGAATATAAATCAAAGCAATCAAAGAAATCAACTCTCAAGAAATTTGCAGAATATTACATGTCAGATATGCAACTACAATGGACACAGAGCAAAGCAATGCAACATGATGAGCAAGAACATCAGACATCCTATCATTTTTCACACATGTGGAAAGGCTGGACATATCAAAAGGTTTTGTAGATCCAAAACTCAGAAACAAGAGGATCCTAAAAAGTCACTATTTGAAGAGAAAGGAGAAGTCAATTTTGTCAAAGAAAATGAAGATTCAAGCAAAATATGGGTTAAAGTTAAGAAGGACAATAATGTTGACAAAGTAGTTGATGCATCCATAGTGGACGCACCCTCTACTTCTGCTTGAATAGACCTTCTTGGTCTAAGGGGGAGCTATTCTATCTCAGGACCCTTGTGCGGTTGGTTTACTCACTTCAGAGTATGCACCTTTGGATTCATGGTTAAAAGCACAGATTACAGCTATATGCATTCACGCATTATCTAAATTGCATTGGGATCAAAGTTTGAAAATCTCTATGTATGGTTGCAAGCATTAAATGCAACAGATTGTATAAAAATAAATTCGTGGTCAATCATTTTCACATTTACATTTGAGAGCACAGAAATTGAAGAGCATTGGAGCACTAAGACATCAAAGCATGGAGGCATAATAGTTTGGCAGTTGGATCAAACAAATAATCATGGAAACCCTACATAAGAAAACACCAAGTAAGTATGGTGACCTGAGTTGTGTTTGATGTAGCAGAGAGGAAGAGGTTCATATTTAAGAAGCATCCATTCAAATCCATACTGGATGATGTGGAAGGGGCTTTCTCCAAAACCCCGCTTGGTGTTGTTCATGTGGAAGATATCCGCGCATACATTTATTGTAAGAAAGAATCATTAGGAGATGATAATATAGCCTCTCATATGGCATCAATGTTAAATAAGGATTTCACATTCAAAGATGAGTTCGCGCACTTACAAGATAACCCTATTTTAGAGTATTCGAATGCGAATGAGTTTGAAGAACCAGAATGGGTAAAGATTTTGTTAAGCAGAATTCATGATGATCTTTTCTGGATTGGAGATGTCCCAATTCGCATCACTATAGAACTAATCCATCAGTTAACTAGACTTCCAATGTCTAGACCTATGTTTCCCACTGGTAAGGATGTCAAGAAAAAAATTGAGCAAGTTTGTTTGTCTAGGAGTGATAGGCGCGGAATGACAGTTAACCCTATCAAGGAAGATGACATAAAACTCTTGACAATGATACTTGGATACAAGTTTCAGCATGCAAGTAGGTTGAATAGTGTCTCTGTAGAAAAAGTCCTTGCAGCTATTAGAATAGTAAAGGATAACACCCAATACAACCTATGTGAGATCTTGTGCGGTCAATTGATTGACAATATCAAAATCATCAAGCATGACAGGAGAAAAACATTCAAGTTTGGGTCTCTAATCATCTATTTGTATTACCATATAGTTGGAAAGGTTGCAGACCTTTATCTAGACAAAGGAAAACCTACAATGACTCAGATATCTCTTAAGGCCATAGTAGACAGCAGTGCAAGAGTTGCAATGAATATGGATATAAAAATATTCAGGGTCAAAATGCAGAACAGGTTCAGAATATCTGAGAAGATAGTTGACAAATACAAGGATACAATATGCTTTATGGTAGAGACAAATTGCACATGCATGGAGGCTGTTGAGCCTAGAACTAAGTGGATTCATCCACTAGGGTATAAAGTAGAAGACCATGTGTTAGAAGGATATGCGCAAGTCTTGTTGTCAGCACCTAAAGACCCTAATGAACCTAGATGGGGCACTTACAGAGAAAAGACCGACGAAGTGGATATTGAACTACAACTTGC
>MU225173.1:25092-38786 GCA_018584345.1 Thuja plicata | reverse complement strand
AATAAATAAAAAAATAGTAAATCATATCAAAAAAATTTAAAATTTATATTTAACACTAGAGGAGAGAGTCCTCTTCAAGAATATGTAATTTTTTTTCTGAATGGTGTAGATTTGATAGGGGAAATTTTGAGGAAGATGAAAACTGTAAATTTCAGATAAGTTCAACTTTGAGCAACTTTATAACGGAGAAAATATACTTTGAAAACCAATCTTTCTTCTTTTCTGCACTAGCTATACATTTTATCTATAACATATTTTGAAATCAGAGGAAAAATAGATTATTTGCATATACTTGTTTGGAGGGAACTAGACCCCAGATTTTCAGCAGTTTTCAGCAATGGAAAAATGGACTTCAAAAATTAAAAAACTATGTACATTCTTGTTCGAATTTTTAAAAAAAAATTATAAACATAAACTTAATCCATTTTTACACATTTCTTTAGTTTACATCATCCTCAAATTCTAAATACAAATGCCGCCTTTTATGTTGTTAAAGTTGAACAATTTGCATGTTGTGGTCCTTTTCCTTTATAAAAGTGTGACACAGGTTTGTACTTTTACCCCCACTTTTTTTTGCCTTAGCTTCATTTTGCCTCTTTTTTCCTTTTGGGCCCTTTCTCTTGTCTTGTGTTTTCTCTTGCCTTTTGTCCACTCCGAGATCTGGATTCTGGAGTGTTGTTTCTCGGAGCCAATGATTTCTGGACCTTTGAGACTTGGCGATCATCCCTCTTTCTTTTCAAGATGAATGATCATTGGGTGCCCTGAGGCCCAGACTCCGATAAGTAGCTTGTTTCTCAGAGTAATTTTTGGTAACTAATGTGCTCCCCTAGGCATTATTTAAGGCCTTTTACCTTGTCATTTTTACATTTACCGTGAACTAATTACCTTCTAGTGAATTATCTCGAGGGAAAAGCAATTTGTTTTTTGAGCTGAGGCATTTGAGCTAGAAGGTACAGAGGTGTGTTCGACAATTCTCCAAGAGCATTTAGGTGACAGAGAGAGGTTGTTTGCAATACCCCTTTCAATGTTTCAAGTTTCAGGTAGGCCCTTGGGATTATTTTCTTTTTTGTTGCATCTTTTCTTCTTTGTTTCCATTCATTATTTATTTTGTTTTTCTGGTTCGTTTGTTGTTATTGTGTGTTTCCCCCTTTTTCACTTGTCTTTTTGTTTTCCGTTCGGATTTTGTCTGTTTGGGCTTTTTGTGTTTTTGGGTGTTCATCTACCCTTGTCGTATAGGTCATGCTTTTCATTTGGTGTGCTATCTCTCCTAGACCTGGTGCATCTCTTTTTCTTCATAGTCATCTGACTCAAAGGTGAGAAGTCTATTTCCTTTGGTTGTAAATTCTCTGTAAATAGCATTTCGTGTCTAGCTCTATAGTCTGTAAATTATGTAAATATAGGTCTGTAGAGCGTTGTAGGTTCTTTGTGAGTGCGTGTTCAAGTCCTGTGGGTGAGAGTTGAGTTCTATAAATTTTGAGCATTCTATGTGTTGTTAGTAGCTTAGGTCGGCTGTACATTGTTGAGTTGGTTAAAGTTTTAAGTTCCTGCACTGAGGAGATGATGCGTCTCTGAGAGTCATTTTCAGTGCAGGTCCCATGAAGGTAAATCCTAGGGACACAATTTATCAGAATTATTTATAAGTTCTGAGGACCATGTCCGCCCAATAAAAGAGTCCACCCTTCTGGTTGATGCAACTTTTATGTTGAGGTGATAGCTATGTTAGTTTCAGAGGCTGACTCGCTAGCAGGTCGTTAATATTTCTCTCTCCTCCATCATTTCTGTCTTAATGGAGGAATTAATTCCCACGTGAAAACATTTAAAATTTTTCCGAAGTGGCATTCATGTCACTCATGCCAGAACAACTTTCCATTAAGTGTTATTACTTAGCCAAGTGGGCATGCATGTGTTAGGGTAAGATAGCAAGGTCCCCTATCTTGTTGTTGACGTTATCATCCTTTAGATTTAATTCTGGGTGTCTTGGTGGCTCCAGAGATATTTACCTCATTCGACATTTAGGTCATTATTTCTGGTCTTTTGTGCTCATGAATGGCTTCCTATGTGTCGATTTGCATGTATAAAAGATAATCTCCAAACACATGAATTCTTTTAAAATATCTAACATTTTCTGTTTCAAGAGGGTAAGTAAAATCGCGCCCGAAGTCCCTAGAACCCAGAATATTTTTAATGTTTATGTACTGACATTTGTCCAGTTTGTAGGTACAAGTTAAAGGAAGAAAGAAATGGCTTCAGTGTCGTCACCTCCCGGGAGCCCCGAACTCCCAAGTGCCTCTGCAGGCACTGTCAAGAAGAATAAGGTAGATCAAGTACTAAGAAAACTCCCATTGACCCAAAAGTATAATAAAGGCGGGATGATTCAGGGGTCCCGAATTGAGCCCACCCTTAAAGAGATCACCAAAATGGACGTCGGTACTTGGGCGAAATTGAAGGGCCTTATTCAAGAAATTCATCAATAGCGACGACCCAATGACTCTATTTCAATTAACTTAGTGACATTCGGTATCATTCAAGTGTCTAGTGTTACCTACAATTAAGCCAAAGATGTATGAATGTCTAACGACACTAAAGTGTCGACAACATGTCAATGCTATAATTATTCAATGAGAAACTTAAAGGAGATCAATAGTTCAAAATGAAACATGATTGCACGATTATAGGAAACCACTCAACAAATTTAATTCTACATCATCACCTATAGACTTTTAACCTTAATATGATGAGCAGCTAAGGAACATGTCTCTCTCTAATTAGTTGTTGATATAATAGCTCGTTAGTTGTTTATGTTTCAAATATTTTAATTTGAACTATAATAGATACTGTGTGCTAGCAACCAAGTGTACGTTCACACATTTACAACCAAATCGCACTATTATAAGCCCATTTTCATAGCAATTGAGTTTGAAAATGCCTGTAAGTGTGTTCACTATTACTACAAATTGAATTCTTCTCTCTCTAAAATTGAATTCCTTAGAATTAGGGTTTCCTATGAATGCTTGAGGTTTTTAATTGTGTACAAGTTTTGAATGTTCTATTCTCATCCAAGTGTTTCAAGCATTATCTCTAGCCATTTAATTATGTTTGAGCCAATTAGAAGACCCTTTGAGTTCATTTGAATGTGAATCCCATAAACACTAATACATTAACCAATCACTACTAAACCCTAGCATCTAAATTCTGCAATGGCCAAGGCTTCTTCCTCTCAAGAAAAGAGAAAGTATACTAAGAAGATTACAATATAGCTTCCTAGGTCTATAGAAGAATAGAAGAGGTCTAGACCTAGTAGTAGGAATGATGATTTCTTAGTTGGCCCAAATTAAATTTTGGCCAAGAAATTTGTTCCAAACCTATTTGTAACAAGGCACCTCTATACCTGCAAACAACTGTATATTAAGCTCCAAGTATCTTGCATAAATAGAGTAGTTACTAGATGAGCCATTTCCATAAGTCAAAACATCACACCCTATAAAGGAGTATCCCTCCCAGGAAGAAAGAATCTGAGCTAGTCATTTTGATCCTCCTCAAACCACCTGTTGATCATTCAAAAGAATCGGTCCATCTATAACCTTTAACCAGACCTAAATTCTGAGTGGTCTTATAATGCAACACCTTATCCAATCTGTTGTTGTAAAATAATTACAAAGGGGTTACAGATGCTGATACATGGAAAGGAGAGGAGGATTACCATCTCAATAATTCATTCAAAAAAGAGCTTTGGAGCCCCTATTGCAGATCCAAAATATCACTTTTAACCAATTGAGCCCACTTTTTAAAAGTGTGCTAAATCATAGAACCCCTTCCCTCCAAAGGATAGTGAGAAACATCCACAAATTTAACTCCCTTTAAATTTTTTATGCATGAGAATAGGAGCCAGCAACTAATTCTGACTAGCAAACCAACACCAATATAATTTGGTTGTGAGAGCCTGCCCATTCAAGATAGAAAAACGAAGACCAAGACCTCCCTCCTTCTTTGGATAACACACAGACTCCACTTAACTATGATCCACTTAGAAGTTTGCAAATTATCACTCCAAAAGAATTGGTGTGAGAAGGTTTTAACTTCTTTAAGAAAATACACCAGAGTTGCTTGACCAAAACTTTTGTAAATAGAAAGAGCTTGAATCACTAATTGAAGAAGAGTCACCCTAGCATTAGTAAAAAGCCAACGATAAGTCCAATTATTTACCTTTGAACACAACTTATCAAGCAAGTCTTGCCAGCATGGCCTAAGTTGCCTACCCACAATAAGAGGAACGCCTAGATAAAGCAAGGGGAGAGACTTAATTTGAAACCTCACAATGTTAGCAATCTTCCTTTGGTTAGGTTCTTGAGCATTAAAAAAATAGATCAAAGAATTGCGCTCATTGACTTTCAAACCTAAAGCGGCTAGATAAATATCCATTTGCTCGAAAGATTCAGCATCATGAAGGCGAGAAATCCCCATAAGAGCAATATCATTCACAAACTGGAAATGAGAAAGATTTAATAGCCTATTAACCCCGAGTACAACCAAAGTTTTTCCAATAGTCTATTTAAATATAAAGTTTTTATTACAACTCTCTTATAAAACAGTCTTTTCATTATTGTTTTATATACTTTAAAATATCAAGATCAACCATTCTACTTCGGTGTCTAATCTTAAAACCCCAAAACTTTCCTGAAATCCACAAAACACCAATAATTCTAAGCCCAAAATTATATTATCAATTAACCAATATATATACAATATTCACGAGTGAATGAGACAAGGAGCCTATAGTGGATATTTGAGCATATTATGCAAAGTTATACCATAATTTTAATATTTTTTGATAGTGTAGGGACGGTTGACATGAACGACAACGTCTAAACAACAAACTAAAATGTATAGCTTACGAAGGGCGACGCTTAGTATTTTTTTCAACTCCCTCTTTATGTTTTACATTTTAGTTGACTATTTAGCGAATATCGACATGAACTCCAAGCTTTCTGGAATGGTTTGCACATGTCATTTATACACGACGATGCAACAAAGGATAAAAGTGATTGAAGAGGTATATTCCTCTTTCACTTCCAAAGGCCATGTGCAGAGTGTCAAATGTATATAGTGAATATGTCCTCGCTCTTGGCAATGGCTAAGGGGCCTAAAATTTGCACCGAAGCAGTCCCAAGGCAGTCCAATCAACCGGTACTACTCCTGCCATTTCCAGCTGCACACGTACAAATCTGACAAGGAGTGCAGGTAGTTTTTCTTTCCTTCATTTTTACTCTTTTATAATGAAAATTTTATATTAGACTTAGGGTAATGTAAAAATTGTTTTTATAATTAATTAAATTATTAAATTTTCAATTACTTTTTTTAAAACTATTTATTAATATATTACATTTATTATTTATTATTTTAAAATTTTTATTAATATAATAATTTTGATATAAATTTGTTTCATTTATTTTAATATTATTAATTTATATTTTCATTTTTAATTTTTAAAACTCAGTTTAGGGAAAACACATGTTTATAAAATATTCTCCTTTCAAAATATTTTTATTTTTTTTAAAGATATTTTATTGGTCACTATTTTTAGTTGTTTTAGTTTGTAGCTTAAACTTTGCAAAAAAAAAATTAAAAACTAACAATTTAGCATAGGAACATAGTAAATATAAAGGTTGATATTAATATTAAAGAACGTTAATATTAGATTGTAACCTAATATTAGTATTAAACTATTTTTAATTGTAATTTAATATTATATCTACTTTTGAACTATTATTTTTAAAATATAAAATTATATTTAAAAATAATAATCAATTTTAAAATAATTTATTATTGTTGTTTGTAATATATAAGTAAGCTAAAAATTGTAACATAATTGGAAAGTATTATATTATAAGATGATTGATAAATAAGCTAATAACATATTTAAAAATATAATTAATTATTGAAAATTTACAATTTTTTAATTTTTAAATAAATTTAGTTATATTTTTAATATTAAAAATCTCTATGAAAATAATTAAATTAAAAAATCTAAATTAAATATTTAAAAATATTTTATTTTAATAAAAAATAAAAATTAGTAATATATTTTAAATTTACTCATTGGTAGCAGTCCCCATCTTCCAGATCTGGGCATCACCCATTTGTGCAGTGGTGAGGTAGGTAATGATTCCCTTTATTGTTTAAATTCGTAGTTATCTGTTATAGTGGAATGGTGATTTATTAAAATAAAATAAAATAAAAACAAAAAACTATTGTTATTTACACGCACTTGTTATAAGTGTTAGTTTATTCATTTATATTCGTTGCTGGTAATACTGAATTATGACTGTGAAGGTTCGCTGGGGCGACCTGCCCTTTGATGACCTGGATGCCGCAAATCTTCCTTCGATCCCTACATGTCAATGGATTTTTCACAAAGGGCATTAGAGGGGCATGGCAATTAAGCGTCCTTTGAGATCAACATATTTTGTTAGTTTTCAGAATCATTTCCAAGATGTTCGAAATCATACAATGTAAGGAAAAAAATTCCCCAATGGGTTTTCAAGAATGGGAAATGGGTGGACATTTGCAATTCTAGGGCTTCTATGATGGATTGGTTTTTCCCTACAGCGAGTAGTCAATCTTCGCTAGGGTTTTGAAACCCTCATCGCGTTGGCTCCTCTGGTCATAGTTTGGAGGGTGTTAGCAAATCCTCTTCATTATATTCAGGCGAGTCTGTCCCCAACCAAGTTCAAAATCTGATGGGGACAATTGATAATGATAAGTATATGACTGTCAATAATAGAGAAGTTGTCTTTACGCCACCTACAAATAATCATGACAGTTTAAAAATGAAGAAAGTATGGAACCTTATCCCAGAGATTATTATTGAAAACACTTTAGAGTTCTGGCGGGGTAATGATTTAACAGATCGAGGTGTGATTATTGAGGTATGGGGGCAATCAACTTCTTCATCTAAATTGTTGATGGAGATTAGATCTGAACTTTTTGGCATTTTATATTTTCAGGTTTTATCATCAGATACCTTTGTAATTATTTTTGATACTATTGAGGCTAAGGAGCATTCATTAACTAGGCCATATATTAATCTGAAGGATAATGCTGTATTTCTCTCTCCATGGAAGTCCCTTTTTCAACCTAGGCAAACCCTCTCTCAAGAATCTTCCATTTGGTTTTCACTCCCTAATCTGCCCTATGAGTTTAATGACTTGCGTATTCTAACGACGCTAGGGAATTCTTTTGGTACCTTTGTTAGAACAGATCGATGTTTCAAAGAGAATAAACTCTATATCCTGGTTTGTGTCCTTGCAACTAAATCAATGATTATTCCTTCTATTTTCAAATTTTAATTTCCTTTTGGTAACTAGAGACAATCCATTGTTAGAGACGATGATTTTTTGGTTAAACCAGTAATTTCTATTGATTGTGATTTATTTGTTCAGGCTTACGATGCGGATGTTGATATTAATATGCCGAGGCCTTTGTCTAATCACCCAGCTCCTTCCATTTCCTCACCTGGCGTATCCTTTTCCTTTCACACAATACCTGACATGAAACCAGCCCAAGCTTCCTGTATCATTCCTTCACCTTTGATTGATTCATCCCCTATCCCTACTATCTCTACAGCCCAGCACTATCAAGACCCTTGCATCGTCCCTTCTCCTCAAATTGATCCCTCTGTTTCTTTTGTCCTGCCTATGACCTCCTTGACTTTAACCACATCACTCCTCCCCATATCCACCTCACTCCTTCCCCCTAACCTATCCAAGCTCCCTCACCTTCTAACCTTCTATTACTGACGTATCTCCTCGCATCTCCCTTTCTTGCATCCTTTCGGCAGTTGGAGGCTCATCTCATGCTGCTCCCCTCCCATCTTCTCCCTCTACTCCCGCTTCATTACCCTCTCCTCGATCCTACCAGCCCCTTTCTCTTTCCACTTCTCTCTCTACTGCACTTGCCTCTGTTGTTCCGTATATTCCATCAACTACTCATAGTCTGCAACCCCTTCAAACAGGAGATCATATGGAAGGTTTAGTAGACAATCTGATTTTAATTAAACCATCTCTTCAAGTAGTTTCATAGGTGGAAGATATTGCTAAGGAAGCCAATGTTATTTTGAATGAGCAGATCACTGATTCTATTATTGATTGTTTTGATACCTCGTTGACATGGTTAGAATGCAAGGGTGAAATTCCTAAGACCAAAAATCCTTATGAGATGCTATCTCCAGATGTGGATTTATCTCTACAAAAGCTTCCCATTTCCTTTTCACCTTCTCTGGATGGTATTATTAATAAGAATGTTCAATCTTCATCTTGTTCCATCTTCCAATCTTGTTCCATCTTCCAATCTCCTTCCTCAAAATTGTCCCCTCCTTCATCTGCTAAATGGAAGGGGAGACCTTCAAATGTATCTAAACATAGGGATGAGATTAATGTTGGGATTCAAAAAACATTACTCTCTTCTTTAACTATCCATAGAAATGGGAATAAGAAAGTGTCTTTTAGCCCTCCTACTACGAGGGCTGCTAAGGTCAAAAGAAGTCTCCAACCTGAGTATATTGGAGGATAGGAATCAATAAATTCTCAAGACAGGAGGGGAGTTGAGACTTCCCCTCTGAAGCCATGAGAGTTCTTTCCTGGAATGTTAGGGGCTTAAACACCCCTAACAAGAAGCGGCTCATCATGAGTCAACTATTTAATTCTAAATTTGATATTGTTCTTCTCTAAGAAACTACATTATCTAATGAAGCTGCCATAAAAAATTTTACTTCCTGGAAGTTGGATAATTTTTGGGCCTCCCCCTCTGATGGTGCCTCGGGGGGTCTTGCGGTTTTATGGGATCCAATCAAGGTAACTTTGGAACAAATTTCATCTGGTAAATATTGGATTCTCTCTCTGGTTGAGAGTTGCTCTTCTAAATTATCCTTCTAGTTGTTTAATATTTATGGCCATGTTCTCATTATTGAAAAAACCAAGCTATGGACCTTTTTGGGTGATTTGATACAGGCACTCCAGGGGGAGTTGATCATCTTGGGAGGGAACTTTAATGTTGTCCTTAATAATGATAATAAATGTGGTGGGATTAATCATTCTCCAAAGGTGATGATGGACTTTAATTAGTTTATTTATGATAATGATAGTTTGGATGTCTCTCCCAAGGTGGGAAAGTTCACCTAGACAAATCGTCGTGTAGATTTTTGTAACATTGCAGAGCATTTGGATCATTTTCTTATTTTTGATTTATGGCTTGAGAGTGAAATAGACTACCACTCACTTATTTTACCTATCTTTGGTTATGATCACTTTCTGATTATGTTACATTTATCAGAATCCTCTTCTTTTCGAAAAGGTATCTTCAAGATTGAGCCAATGTGGTTCTGAGATCATATTTTTATTCCTTTGTTGAAACAATGGTGGCTAAACTCTCTATATATGAAAGGCATCCAAATATTTAGACTGGTCAAAAAATTACAGTTACTTAAAATTAAGATCAAAGATTGGAACATTAATACCTTTAAGAACATTTTTCAGGAGAAAAATAGATTGCAGTCAGAATTGGCCATAGTTAATGACTTTATTATTCACAATGGAATGTATGCCCAATCTTTTGCACTAGAAAAGAATCTCAGATGTGCTCTAGAGGAAATAATTCTCAGAGAGGAGATTTACTAGAAATAGAAATCTCGGGAAACTTGGCTTGCAGATGGGGATATAAACACAAGCTTTTTTCATGCTTCTACTAAGTTTTTTCATGGATGTTGAGCTTCTTTCTCATCTTCCTCCTCCCGCATTAATTCTACTTGGTCTACTCCTCCTTCTAGTTTTGTGAAACTGAATTATGATGGTGCCTCTAGGGGAAATCCAGGCATTTCAGGAGCGGGGATTATTTTGAGAAACTCTGAGGGGAACATTATATGAGCATCTTGTAAAAAGCTTCCCTCGGACTCCAACAATGTAGCAAAGATGGAAGCTCTTCTCTTTGGTCTTTCTATTGCTATCTCCATGAAGATATCTAAGATCATAATTGAGGGGGACTTAATGGTGACTTATAATATAATCACCTCTAGAAAGACTTCCTCATGGAAACTAAGATACAAAATGGATTTGGTCCTCAAAATATTAACATCTTTTCAATCCTTTGAGCTTAAACACTATTTCAGAGAGGCAAATTTCGTTGCTGATTTTCTGGCAAACAAGGCGATTGATGACCCATCTCGCTTCAGGAAGTGGATATGAATTCTTTGTCACATTTGGTATAATCTTGATACTGCTATTTGAGACTAACTTACCATGTTGATTTATAATATTCTTAAATGTTCTTAAGGGTTTCAGATTATATTCCTACTTCATGGATTTCAGCTTTTCTATATCACTGGCACTAATATGGATTTTAGCCAAACGTAGAGTTTCTCTTTGTGTAGGTACGCCGCTCTGGGAGTGCAATCCCCTTTAGATTCTTGCATGGAGGATCAGCTATTTACTTTCAGTAGGTGGATGAGGGATAAATTTCTTTAGCAATGACATCTACATCCCTTGGGTCCCCTTCTTCCTACCCCCCTTTTCTCTCCGATATGAGGATATGGATGTGCCTTCTCTGCTTCTGACTAAGTAGGACTACCTGAAGATTTTGTGGAAGGCCTTCCTCTAGTTTATTTGGGATTGCTAGGTCTTGGGAAAATTTATTTGTAATGCCCATAGGGCCTGTGGGTCCTTGATTTTCTATTTTTGGGTTCTGGGTGGGGGGATATTTTTCTATAACATTGTGGGGCAATCATTGGTTTGGTTTTAACTTTGAATTCTTTTGTGGTCTATGTGACCTGTTTTTTATGTTGTGGAGCAAGACCGAAGGTTTTCTTTGCCTGGTTCTTTCCTACCGGCGCTCTTTGAATTAGGTTTGTAAAAAAAAAAAATTTATAATAAAAATTAATTTCATGGTAAAAAAAAAGTACTTATTAATATAATTCAAAATAAAATATAATAAAAAATTTACAATATGAAAAATAACTGACTTCTGATTTGCTAATTAGGAAGTTATTAATAACAATTAAATAATATATATTACTATAAAAAACAATAGAAACTAAAAAATTATACTATAGTATACTTAGAGAGGTCATCCATCACACAAAAATTAAGTTAAAAATAGACCTTTGACTTTAGATTAGCATGCTATATGCAATTTAATTTAATGTTTATTTATATTATATAAATTTCACATTTGAGTAACAATAAGGGGACTACTTTTCCATTTTTATAATTTTTTACCTCCATTTCTTATATTTTTTTAATTATAAAGTGGGAAAAAGGGTTCATATCGCTAAAACTTTTTAAGCCAATCAAATTTGAGAAAACCAATTGTTAAACTTGTTGTTGCCTATAGTTCATAGCCTAGGGCAAGAACTAATAAATATAGATTGTTACAAACATTCAAAATTTAATTTTTCATATTAGAATATAAATTTTATATTTATATTTTGAATTGATTAGACATTAACAATATTGAAAATTTTAAATCTATAAATTTGAATATAAAGTTAACATTTCAATTATCAAACTATCTATGATATAAAATGATTACTATTTTAAAAGAATTACACTTTTTATATTAATTTACAATATAGTTCAAAAAATAAATATCTCAACCTACTAATAGATTCATTAATTACATTTTTTTCAACTAAAAAATAATAAATAGGACTAAAAAAAATTATAGTTCAAAAAATAAATATATCAACCTACTAATAGATTCATTTACTACATTTTTCAATTAAAAATACTTAAAAGATTTTAAAATGAAAATGGGAAAAATTTGAAAACAATTTGATTTTTTTTCAAACAATTTAATATTTTTAAAAGTTCTTCATATATGTCTTAAATTCATGTTTATATTCTTCACTTTTTTAATGAAACTTACTTCCCTAAATTAAATTTTAAAAATTTAAAAGAAAATATAAATCAACAATATTAAAACAAATGAAAATAAATTTATACATCATTTTGATTATATTAATAGAATTTTGAAAATAATAAATAATAAAGAAAATATATTAATAATTAATTATAAAAAATAAGTAATTAAAAATTTAATAGTTTAATTACTTATAAATTTTAATATATCATTCTTAAAGAAAGACAACTATTACATTGCTCTTCCAATAAAAAGTGAGCGAAAGAAAAACCTAACTGCATTATATAATATATTAATAATTAATTAAAAAAATAAGTAATTTAATTAATTATAAAAATTATTTTTACATTGTCTTAAGTCTAATATAAAATTTTCATCATAAAAGAGTAAAAAAGGGAAGAAAAGAAAAACTACCTGCATTCTTTGTCAGATTGCCTCGGTGTAAATTTTGGGCAATGGCTAAAGGTGCGAGGATTTGCACCTCATTCCCCGCACCTTTACACATTGCCATACATACCATGCGATTGTCTAAACATTTGTACCTGTGTTATCACGTCAGCTAGCGCAGTGAATAAATCACGTCAGTCAGCGCCGAAGTTATTTGTCGTGTGTTATGTGCTGCGGAAGTCAAATCGCCTTATCCTCCGAATTAATGTTCTATTAAACACTTCACCAATCTTTTTTGCCATCTTTTTTCATGGAGGGATTCACCATTTTTTATGGTGGGAGAAACAATCTATATAGAGAGGTGGAACATTGGGCGCTCCATCATCTTGCCCGACACTGTCTATAGCAGTAGGTCTGTCTGTCCCAATCTCTGGACCCAGCAGCAAAAGTAATCAAAAAGTAACTCTCCGAGTAGAAACCCTGCTATGAGGGCTGCCCCGATTTGACCAAATTTGAATATAGCGGACTTAGAGCTCTGCTGTCTCGTGCTATGTCCCCTTTTTCTTCTTGTCTGTTCTGGAATCTGAAAAGGTGAGGAGCTTGCACTCGGGTCATCATTTTGTTTAGAATAGAAGAGGGGGCTAATATCGTGCGGTGGCAATCTAGAGTGTGGAAAAGCACATCTGTAACTGCAATCTTCAAGCTTCATCAGGAGAGAAACTATCAATTTTTTATGAGTAAAATTTCAACAGCACACAGGTTAGTACAAAATATTTTCTTCAGAAGAGTAATAGGACTGCACATCTGCACATCTGATTGTTTGCTAGTGCATTTAAATTATGGAATTGTTACATAAAATAATTGTAGGTTTTACAAATGTATAATGCATATTGTTTTATGGACAGTCACAATTGGAAGATTTCAATTTTATTAACAAAGAGTTATTGTTTACACAGAATCTTTGTTATGTGTCGTTGCTTTAAGAATGCCTCTCAGTATAAATAATTATACAAAAGATTGTAAAAAAAATCAATTATATGAACTCTTATCAAATTTTGCTCAAAGATGGTGGTTTTTTGTATATGAACTTGCAAAAAAAAAAATTATAATAAGCCCCAAATCTCATATTCATTTAACTTAGTCAAAATAATTACTTTTAAATTAATCCAAAGAGCATTTTGTAGGGACAAAGAGAGCAAAATTTGAGGACAGAAAAACAATAGCTTAAAAAGTTGTGTTTAATTAAGAGAGTGTGGATTCGGTGCTTATTTTATAAACTCCCTATTCTGGGATAGATTGTTTGATTTATCCAATCAAATGTCCTTTATTTCCCTTCTATGATCAAAAAATTGTGGTAAAAACTATATTATGTTGAAGAATAATATGCCTAACACAAAATA
>MU225172.1:1891180-1909610 GCA_018584345.1 Thuja plicata | reverse complement strand
TTTCTAATGAATATAATTTTAATACATATTGAGTTCATTATCACTTTAAAATATTATTTTAACTAAACATAGGTTGTTTCGTCATTCAACAACCTGTCTCTTCAAGGCTTTGGGAAAAATAGTAAATTACAAAAAAAATAAAATTATTTAAAATATGTAGGAAAATAGTATTTGTGTTACCTTTCTACTAAAAAAAATTTGAATTTCGATATATAGAGATCAAGTTAGAGTTATCCAAGTGACCTTATGTCTAAATAACAGTTACTGTCACTTTAGAACTTAATAAACTATGAAATATTGACCCAAAATGAATGAAACCAATTGCATCCTCTAAATATTGAAGTTACATATATAGTCTCGGAAGAATTACATTGTTATCATATTTTAAAAAAAGTTACGCTGATCCATGTGACAACCACTTTTTAAAAATACAGTTTTTCCACACAGCACTTTTTGAAGGACAAAAAAAATGAATTTAAATGAATTTAAATATTTAAAAAATATATATATTTAGAAACTAGAATGAAAATTCTAAAAGACCCTAGTTTACATCATCTTCAAATCCCTAATAGTTTTACGGAAATAAGTGTTCGAAAGTGAATTTGTTTCTCAGAATGTTGATCTCTGTGTCAAAGTTGGCCAAAAAGTGGGACACACTATTGTGGGACCACCTTTATCTATTCACTCCCCTAATTAATAATGAATTAGATTGTCTCTTTATAGACATGATATCACCATTTCTCACTTCTTGATTTTCTTGTTCTTTGCGTGATCTGTAATTTTAGCCAATCTTGCTTTAAAGCTTTACTTCAGTTTTATCCCGTAGATTTCTCCTTGACAACTATATAAAACAAATTTAAATATTTTACTTATTTATGGCTTTAACTTGTCAATGAAAACAATGTTAACAACAAATTAACTCTATCTTTAGTTCTTTCCACCTAAGTATTTTTTTCATTTCTAAGCTTCAGCTCTTTTGGGTGTTTAACTCTTTGATAGGTTCGGTCAACACTTCAATTCTCCTTGGGCATCTCCGTCGGGGATGTCTGTCCATCCGAGTTGTTTGTCCGTCGAGGTTTTTTTTCTGTCAAACATCACTATGAAGTTCTGCTCATCGGTAATGCTTTTGACTCTTCTCATTGGTAATGCTTGTCAGGTTTCTTGCTCGAGCATCACTGTGACTTTTACTTTCAGATTTCTCTATCCGTCGGTGTGCACTGCCCGTCGGTGTTTGTATTCACTTAGTGAATGCTGATCCTTTATGCATTACTCAAAGAATAACCTTTATCATTCTGATTCTCTAAAGTATTTGACACTTTGAATATAACCGATCGAATTATATCAAGTTGACATCAATGATAATATAATCCATTAACTGATTTAATGTCTTGCATTATCTTTCTACATTTTGGTTATCAACTTAACATATTCAAACATTCAATTAGTTATGGTTCATCAATAAACCACAAGTTCTCCTTGATTAGATCCAATATATATAACATGTCAATAGCTATCAGTAGACAAGATTATAATCAACTATGAGATCATAGAATAAATTTAAGAGACATTTTCTGTCAATGAAAAATGTTGAGGTGAGAATCAACATTTAAAATGTCAACATGTGCATCCATGTAAGCATATTTCATTGCTCAATGTTGTTGGAGGAAGGAATACACTAAACTAATGTGGCAAGACTATGTGTGGTGATAATGAATGAAAAATGTTTTTTGTAAAGAAGGTTACATGAAGTTTGTAGGATGTCTACATCCTTTTGTTTCCTACAACATACTGGAAAATATGTTTTCCAAGACTTGAAATCAAAATCCTCGTTAGTGAAATCAACCAATAATTAATTTTCACATTTGTATCCCAAAATGATATTAAATAGCACTTATATATATTTAATCATATGCAACATAAAATGGTAAATCAATATGACATGGAATGGAAATAGAATGTGAGAATGGTATGAAAGCATATGAAATAGAATTAAATATGGTATAAAATAAAACATTAATAGATCTTATCAGGTAAATTAATTTTGTGTTCATTTCTTTACAACAGTATAATTATCTTAATTTTTTATACATACCTTTTGTCATATATTAGAGTAGGAGATGCATTCTACACATTTTCTTCATTTTCCTTTTGTTAGGATCTAATGGACAAATGAGAGGGATAGTGATCAAAGAAACACTTAGAAAAGAATTGGAGAACATCATCTAAAGGAAAATGAGAAGGATAGTTATCAAAGAAACGCATGAAAAGATTGGAGAACATCATCCAAAGGCTCTTGTAATTTATTAAACTTCCTAAGAGCTTTTAATGAAAGAAGGGAAGGTAGAATTGTTATCAACTTGATGAATACGCTTGAACTTCCTATTAGTATCTTTTGTAAAAAATTTCTTCTTTTGATACTTTAAAGGGTATGAAAAAGAATATTTAAAAGCACAAATTTATATCACACTTTTATATGTAAATGGTCAACACTGATTCAAGATTTTAAATTCAATCGCTAAAAAGTGGGATATATGTTGAGAATTTTTAAATGATGTAAGCTAATGAAATGTTTAATTTTTTATGTATTTTATGTTTGTAAGTTTTGTAAATAATTAAATAATTATAGAAATATAGTTTCTAATAAAATAAAATCTAAAATTTAGTTGTTGATAAAATGTTGTAATCAAAGTTACAACTCCTGTCAACCCTTATATAGTATTTTTTCTTTTTTTATTCAATTTTTTTTGTGTATAAATAACTTGAAACTTTAGTGCATGGATATACCTTTTGACTATTTTTATAAATAAATATATTTAAATATAAAATTAAAAATTCATGTGTACTAAAATATATCAATTTTCATTCGATGTCACCTTTTGTCTTCACTATTCATCCAAAATAGAAATAAATTATATCCTCTCGATATAGATTCTTTCCTTGCTACATCATATTTTCCAAATATTTTAAATAAATTTCACCATTTTTCCATAAAAAGATAATCAATCGTATAATTTGTGCTGATGACTTCTTTGAATAAAAATTAAATATAAAATATAAAAAGTAATTAAAATATGAAAAAATATATATACTTTTAGAAAATTTCACTTATAGATCAATAAAAGGGTTTTTTTTTTTAAATATATCAATAAAAGGAGTGAGAGTTGTTGAAACATTGTTTTCTGAAATAATTTTATTTTTTTGTAATTCAACCCAAAGTTGTCTAAAATGTGCATTCCATAGACATGTCCAATTACAAAAGTTGAGGCACATATCTAACTTAGATATTATGAATCTAGCTAGACCATATGTTTGACCAAAACTAATTTTTAGTTAGAAATACTTAAATTTAGTTGTGGTGATAAGTTAGCCTAAAGTGTAACAGAGTTATATCAAAGAGACACATGAAAAGATTGGAAAACATCATCCAAAGACTCTTGTAATTTATTAAATTTCCTAAGAGCATTTAATGAATAAAGGGAAGGTAAAATTATTATCAACTTGATGAATGCGCTTGAACTTCCTATTAGTATCTTTTGTAAAAAAATTCTTCTTTTGATACTTAAAAGGGTATGAAAAAGTATTTTTAAATTTTAGTGAAACATAATTGAAGACATTTATTTCTAAAATTTTTGACTCAATAGTTTTACATATCGAAAAAGATTATGAAATGTCTTATATATTATCAACAATTAGTTTAATTAACCCCTTAATAAAGATGATATCTAATTTAGGATATGCAAGGGAGTAGTCATTTTAGAGGATAAGGATTGAAATATTATAGCATTGTCATTAATGTGTTCATTTGTTACTTGGGAAAATTCAATTAGATTAGAAAATATAATTCTAAGGTCTATACTAATCATAATTGATTTATGAATAATTTTTCCAAATCATAAAATGTGTGGACAATCCCTTAAGTAAAGATATCCACTCAATAGAATTATATTTTAATATTTTTAGAAATAAATTTAATAGCTTATAATCACATAGAAAAACTACTCATGCTGCAAATCTCAAATGTGTATTAGGATAACACTTATCATCATACATGTTGAGAAAACAAGGTGACAAATATCCCATGGGTAGTGGATGTACAACAATCTCATAAGAAAATGGTCTATATTGAGCATCTTTGAATTCCTTAAATCATCTTGTTTATTGGTTCTTACATCCACTTCTTTTTCTAGTTAATATATCTCATGTATTATTGTATTTAGGGTAGAGGATGGTGTAATGTTCCCAACTAGGAATTTATTTGATTTACCCTAAAATTCCCAATCATGGTTTGGATTGTTCTTGTAAATGGAAATTTAACTTAGTCTTTCCAATGTCCCTTGCTAGGAAGCTACCAATTTCCATTGATTAACATTTATTATGATACATTTAAATTCAATTGAATTAATAAACAATGAATGATTCATATTTGGTATTAACATACTTAAGCCCCAATTTCTTACTCTCATCCTAAACATTAACCCTCAGAAGGATGGGGAATTCCTTATCCTTATAGAATTTTTGTCATTTAGTTTTTCACCCACAAGGGCTAAGTATGAAACCTAGCAATCCTGTGAAACATGGGACTAGTTTCAGGTTGTGGGTGACCAATGATGAAAGTAGACCTTTGGGTTAAGGTTTGGCTTCCCTTGAATCACCTAAAAACTAAACTGAACTTAGAAGGGAAAGGGGAGAGAAGAGCATTAATTTTTAAAACTAAAAATGAAACTAGGGTGATTCACCAAATTGAAAGATCTACATATTCCAAACAAACTCACAATATGAATTAATGAAGAACTCAGAACTTCACATATTTATGCTACTTATAATGTTGTCCTTAGGAATAATAAGGTGTTGATTGTAGATAGGAAGGAAAATGAGTTCCACAACCTAAAATAATTGTAAATGCACACAAACTAGGACTTTAGGAAATAAAATGTGCTTCAGAACATTTTAAATGAATAATATATCAAGTAAAGGATGAATTTTAATCACAATAACATTGACACAAAACTCATCAAATGAATCAGAAAATCAATAGGAAAAGAAGGACAACTGCTATGCATTCAATAAAAAGGAGCCAAGACATAATGTTCTTCTCCAAGATCTACAAACATGCATATCTCAGTGTGAGATAGGATGCAAGAACTACATATATCACAAATTGTGAGAGGTATAAATAGCTGAGAGGTAAGAAACAACACTTCCAAGAAATCTAGAATCTCATGACTGTCTCCACAAAATCTGGTACTGAAGGAAACAGGAATCTATAAAAAATATGCAATTAGGTCCATGGGATATGTTGTTCAAATCTAGGTGACCTAACCCCCTAAAGGTGGTGACATGGGGAGATTTTTTTATAAGAAAGCCTTCCTCTTTCTCAAAATCAAACCTAATTTCCCCTAATCATGCATTGGTAGGTAATATTTGAGCAAGATGATTTATAATTAAAGCACTTGTCAAATATTTTACAATATGAAAATGCATGATGCTACATCTCATTCTTACTAAGCTCCATCTTTAGCTTTGATAATGACACATAATCACATCATCCAATGGAAACAATAGCACCTAGGTCTTAGGGAAATATGCTTACATTTTTAATCTTCCCCCCCCCCCAAAGGACTTTACTAGAAATTAATATTTAGAGAAAAGGTCTTTATTTCCTTTTATCCCCTTATTCTAGGAAAGATTAAAAATCCCCTAGCCATATGCTATGAAAATTTTTTATAACATGCCCACTTTACCATATGTTTAAAACTATACTCTAATCATCCTTTAATATCCATGCCACTTTGCTTGTCAAAAATCACTCGAGCTTAATGATGCCCTAACTATGACTTCAATCGGGAAAGATGCCACTATTTTGGGGATGTTTCTATTTTGCACCGACCATGCTTTGGACTTGGAGCTCGACAATGGCAATGTATGGCAGTGAGGTAGGTGGATCATCTTCATTTTCTTCTTCATTTCATAGCTTGAATTTGATATTGTTGGTTCAATGATGTCATGCTTGAATCTCTTCATTGTTTATTATATTGTTAAGGCATCATTGAGCTTGAGTTGATTCTATATGGTTTTCATTTTATTATTTGTGGTTGCAAAGGATTGATTAGAGTATATTGGAATTTATAACTTGCTCCAAATGTTGAATACTTCCTTCCTACATTGCTGTTATGAGCTTGAGGTTGTGGCTTGTGCTTCTTTATGTATTGGGTCATGGCTTGCAATAGGGAATCCATGTTTATAATTCTTTGAACTATGACTCCACGGGCACTGTCATCTTATTTAGTTAATGAGAAACATGGATATATTTTACTAGTGTTTTTTGTTGAGATAAATATGAAATGCATCCAACCTCTGTCGTGCTTTCTATTTTTATATACAAAAATGTAGTTTTTGTTGAGATATGCACCATACATCTGTCATGATTTCTATTTTTATCTGAGATACATATGAAAATATTTTCTTTATCTTTACTGAGATACATATGTTTTTGTTCCTTTATCTTTGCTGAGATAAATATATAAATGATGTTCCTTTCTCTTTGTTGAGATACATATGTTGTTGTTCCTTTCTCTTTGCTGGGATTCATATATAAATGTTGTTCCTTTGTTTAAGTTTATGAAATACTTTTTGTTGTCTCTTCTCTGTGGAATCATTTTCATTGATATTTGAAGGCATCATTGATGTTTATCTCTGTTGGGAGTTGGAAAGGCATTTTTGTTACTTCATGGTTCTAACTAGGGCACAATTTTATTTGTACTTTATATGTTGCATTTAATTTATCATTTCATGAAGCCTTGCTAGTATGTGTTGCACAGTTATCATTTCACTATATTGGTATTATTATATGGATGTTGCTTTGTTTTTTCTCTTGAAGTGGTATTTTTATCTACCTGAGATGCACTTTTAGATCACTATGCTCTACTCAATTGAAGTTCTTGGGTCATTCTTAATTTTGTTTTCATTCTTTAGACTACTATGCAACATATTTATATCAATGCCCATATTGGACTTGTTTTGATTCATTTTTGTTCCTTGTGACTTTGTATCCACTCTTTTGGGCATTGTGATGTTATGGGAGTCTGATCTATATATTATAATGTTGTGGTATAGTGTTGTGTCGCCATCTCTTGCTTTGATTTTCTTTCCATATCGCTTTGATTTTCTTTTCTTTGTGTCTCCATCTCTTGCTTTTCTTTTCTTTATGTCCCCATCTCTTGTGTCTCCATCATATAATTTTCTTTACTTTCCTTTCTTCACATACATACCATTCATGTTTAGATTCTGTATATGATCTAATATATGTATGTCATTTAATTGGACAGTTGATTTTCCTTTCTTTCCTTTTCATTTACTTTCAGATTAGCTCAATAAATGTATTCAAATCTAATCTAGATCATTTAATAATTTAAAAACTAGGCTACCTTACCAATCTCACTTAGTAAATAGGTTAACAATTACCACCAATTGAATGAACATGAAAATGGGGTAGCATTTTTGGCGATCTCAGCTAAGTGCTTGCCTGCTAAGAACCCTTTGACCAATTTCCTATTGTATCCATTGGGCATGGAGTCCCTTGGCACCCATTGATGAACCTCTAGCTCAAAAGTGAAAACTTAATAGCTCCTTGCACTAGCAAAACCACTAAGTGCCTAAGACAGATTGGTATGATTCTAAGGGTCTCAACATGTAAGTATTGATGGCTTGTATTAGTGGGCACTTAACTCACTAATACCAATAACCTATGCTTTCTTGAAGAGGCTTGAAGATGGCATCAAAATGTCTCTGACTTATTACTAACAATTGGAAACAAGGGAAAATAGATGAAACTAAAATACACCTGTGCTACAACACTTAGCGAACACAAAAACTAAACTACAAAATAACTGAAAATAGCTAACTACTAATGTATAGGAGGGTAGTGCTTTTGACCATATTAGCATTACTTAAGGTGAATCCCATTCACAGGAATGTGCAACACTTTTCCATACAGGGTGGAAAACTAGAAATCATTGTGAGATTTTCACTTTGTGATCATCAAGAGCCCACTCCATATTGCATCAAATTTGGTGCGCCTTGTGTAACACCCAAAAATTGGCATCTTGCAACCCTAACAAATTTTGTTTCATTTGTCATTCTTTTGAATCATCAAAGTCCTATTGTACTAGGCAATTCTGAGTCTTGACTGACTCTACTCGACCTAACTGTCAAATGCAGAAAATCATAAATCTGCATTAATCATACATTATATTTAATTCCTAAATATCAATCAATTAGATAAATAAACCCTATGATTGAATTAATTTAATTATAACGTCCTAGCACTTTAATTAAATTAAATTCACCCCTTTTAGCTAAAACACATAAAAAGGAATTAAATAATATTTACTTATTAAATGAATATCCTCATTTCAAAAAATTGAATTTAATTATTCAAATAATTGAGAAAATACATTTATGAGGTCAGATTCTATTTATTTAATTAAATATTGCCTCAAAAATTTTCTCTTCAGTTCAGAAATAGAAACTTTGAATTAACTGTGCTTTAAAGAGAAAGAAAATAGTTAAAATAAAAAACAAAACAGTTAAAAACAAAGAGAAAACAGTTCATTATTTTCTTTTAAAAATAACTTGCTAATCTAAACTTTCTTTTCTATATGTTTTATTTCTAAAGGAAAATTTCTATTATGAGTAGACTCTTAGTCTATAAAAGAACTCCCATTTCTCCTTCAATAGATGCATTGTTAGAATAACAAATTGCTGCTGCATTTTACAATTCATCATCTCATTTCAATTAAGCTCATTTGTAATAGAATAGCTTCATTTTCTTAGATTAATCACATATTTACAATCATGTCATAGTTTAATCTCATTTAGATTAATCTTGCATTGCATTTCATTCATGGAGAAAAATCTTCCATTCATGGATTGGTCTAGGTTGTGAGACTCACGTTCTCAGAGCCATTCAAGACCCCATCTAGATAGGAGGCAACGGGTCAAATCATATATGCATGCAGGATGAATAACTCATATTCACTTCTGTATGTGTCTGATGAATAAGGACTATGTTGAAGTGTATGGTTAAATAAGAATGCCACATTTAGCATATACATTTCTAGAAAAATTCATATGGTTCTTCTAGTGTGGCTACCTCCTGAGAGCTTTAGCAGAGCCAGTGAGAGTGGATTTCCCAACTGGTAACAGGCTAAAGCCAAGCCCTTCTGAACTGGTATATAAAAAATGCCATTGTGATTAATCTCACAATGGACAGGTGTGAATTCATTGTGGCAACAAAAATCTCCTCTAGCACCCTAGTGGTGCGTTAAAGTCCCTAAATTGTTATGGTTAAAACCTTTCTTTGAAAGGATTGGGAGAGTCCCCTTTATTAGGAAAATGTTTTGATCACAACCACCTGAACAGATTTCCTTACTACAAACCTTTGTTATAGTATCCAAAATCCCACTATCTATTAGCGCAGAAGGTCAGAGACCGACTAAGACATCCCACACTTTCATGACTCTTAGTAGAGACAATAGTCTTTTGGGAAGCAATTCTCTTGGGATTCGAAGCTTGGTGTGCCTAAGAAGTGAGTGCACATGTAAGGAGCCTGCACCTCCAAGCTTCTAAGTTGACCTTTATGAGTAGGCGTGGTTGAACTTTGGTTCAAGTGGGAATTCAATAGATACTATCGTGGCTCACCTAGGATTGTGATGTGATTGTTTTATTACTACAAACATTTTGTTTAATGTGTTTTGTGTGGGTGAATCATTTAAACAATCAAAACAAACGTCAAATCACACAACTTTCCAAATTCAAACATGTCCAAAACAATCTGCAAATTGAACTTTCTATCAAAACACAACATAATCTGTCTCAAAAAATGCAATGTAGTCTTAATTGTCTCGTTCTATAGAATTTTTCTTGTTTCACTACACAATCTCGCACAATATTCTTCCATCATTGTGTCATCATCTGAGAAATTTTGTGCGACACCCTGTCAACTGTCATGCAACATTTTGAAAATTTTATGCCATTTTATTCACTAGTCTATCACCCTTTTCTGCAATTTTTCATGCTGAACTACAAAGTCTCACGCGATCCTATGAGAATCTTAGTGTGGGAAAGTACTTCTTTGCATGAGTTTGTATCATTTTGCCAAAGTAGTGAGCTATTTACCATATGTCTAGAGTACCTCCTCTTAATCTGGTTCTTGTTCTGGGTCTATTTATCTACCTTCTATCTACACACAATTTGCAACTGGATTTCTTGGGTTGATAATTACGTGATTCTCACTTAAACTTTTCTCGTTTCATATCTTTTGTTCTCTTTCTGTTGTGTCATCATATCTTGTGTCACGATAGTCACCTCTTAGATTTTATAGCCTTATTTTCAACAATTCGTACTGGATATACTTCACCTTTTGGCACTTTTGTGCATTTACCTTGAGATAGTTTCAAGCGTGGTGCTAGTTCACATTCCTTGTATCATCCTTTTCTATGACTATTACAACTCAAAGTGGCAAAACAATCCCTTCACGTGTCCCTAAACAAGGTAGAGGTAGACCCATTAACCAAACATAAATTCATCCTAAAATTTTCACACAGTCTGAGTGTAGTGGGGAATCCTCACATCCCCCTTCTGTCAAATGATCATTTCCAGTGGATTTTAGTCAGGTTTGAAACCCTTTGTTTGAAGAACATACAAATCCTGAAGAGTTGTTTCTTGAACTTGACACTACGAAAACAACAAGAGCTCACATAGGTACAACACCTCTAGACACTCAACCTCATTGTATAGACTCTTTTCACACCAAACACTTTCATAATAGTAAGATGGCAGACCATAATCTATCAGGTGAAAAAAGAAGAGATGATGATCACTCTAAAACTAGGGGTAAATTCTATTATCAATACACCCCTAATGATGAGGAGACAGAAATAACCTAGGTAGATATCATGAATGCTCGTGCCAATAAATATTTCCCTAGGAGGGTGGAAATTCTCCTAGCTGAGGAAAAAGAGAAATACCTTCTTGAACTAGCCAATCAAGGGGCTAAGTTACCCTTCAACTACAATGTGGAGACACTTGTCACTAAAGAGGATGAAGCTGAAAACTCCAAGTTACAAAAATAAGTTCAAAGTATGCAAGAACAAATTCTTCAACTCATGAAGGATAAAGACAAACCCGCTACACAATTCACATTGGAAAGCATATGTCCATTCTCGTTTGATAAGATTCTATGCATTCCTCCTTTTCCTAAAGGAGTTGAACTTCCCAAGTATGATAAATACTTGGGTACCTCTGAAACCCAAGATCATCTAAGAGAGTTTGGCGCTCTCTCTATGGAGTTCATACATGATCAAACCTACCTCATGCATCTCTTCCCACATAGTTTGGGAGGGCCAGCTATGGAATGGTTCTCTAGGCTACCAACTAGCATCAAAACCTTTGACAAAATTTCCAACTTTTTTCTGCAACACTATTACCACAACATCCAACATCCGGTTCACATCCGAGATATTTTCAACTTGAAACAAAATCATGGAGAACCTTTCTTGACATTTCTCTAGAGATGGAGAAAACATTAGACAAGATATTCTCGCAAAATACCTGAATCTAAAAAGTTGGACATCTTTTTAGATAATCTTCTTCCCAACTTTGGGTATCAAGTACAGTTGCAAGGTCCTTTAACCTTTGATGACATGATTAAGAAGGTTGTGAGAACTGAGATGTTTATGGTCAAGAAAGGTGAACTGACCTTACACAAGGAAAATAAACAAGGGTCTTCCTCCTCAAGCAAAGATAAATCCAAATTTCCCAAAAATAACTAGAATGTGTGAATGATGGAGTTGTAGACAATGTGACTCCCAAGCCTTCAAAGGCTTCTTTTAATCTCACTACCACAATGCAGGCAGCCAAAGCCAATGAACAGGTTGTGGCAGAATCTAAACCAAGTACTTCACATTTTTCCAGATCTAAACCTTGGTCTCCTTGTCCCAAATGTGAGTTCACTCCTTTAGGAGAACCCCTTGATGCAGTTTACAAGAGTCTCTTGAACAACCATTTACTCACTCCTTTGGATAACTCACATCCTTTTGATCCTCAACCTCGACCATCTTGGTGGAATGAATCCACATTTTTCAATTAACATCAGAATAAAGGTTACAAGATGGCTACCTACATTCAATTACGACACAAGATCCAAGACCTTATTGATAGTGTGGTTATTACTGTGGGAGGTCACAACAAAAACTTAGATCACCAAGCTTTCAAAGACCCATTTCCTCCTCATGGGAAAGGTGAATCATCTAAAGGCAAGAACACTGATGCCAAGGTCAACTATACATACACCAATAATGACAATGTCATTAATATGGTTGAGCCTGTTGATACTAAATACTATAATGTTGTAATTCTCAACGGAAGGGAAGATACTCCCAAGCCCAAAACTCCTTTCATCTTACGAGGGTCTATGCCTCAGTCCTCCAAACAAGAACAGTCTCGGGTTAGTGAAAATGTTGTTACTCGATCTTGTGCTAAGATCATCCTCAAAGGCCCCGAGCCTTCTACGTCTACACCAACACAACCTACAGACAAAGCTAATGTTGGCTCTGCCAACAAGAATCCAAAATTGAGTTCCTCATATAATGCTGCCAATTACAGCATACTAGACCAACTACAATATACCAATACTTAGATCACCATCTTCGAGCTACTAAAAATATCCCCTACTCACAAGGAGATCATTGACAAAGCCCTCACTGAGGCAAATGTCTCAAAAGATCTTGATCTTGACCGGTTTCAATCCATGGTATGTCACTAGACGTCCTCTCATTTCTTGTCTTTCTCTGAGAAAGATGACCATTATTTGAGTCACCCACACAATAACCCCTTGCACATTGAAGTCATGATTGGTCCAAAGCATGTCCGCCATTTCCTCATAGATAATGGTGCTGGCCTTAACATTTTCTCTGCTAGCTTCCTTACTAAGTTAGGCTACAGAAAAGACTGCATAGATGCTCGCAAAAATATTACTATTAAGGCCTATGATGAAGAAGAATGAAAATCTAAGGGGCTAGTTGTGTTACCATTTAGATTTGGCCCTGTTGAAAGAGATGTTATCTCTCAAGTGCTTGACACTCCTTTAGCATATAATATTTTGTTGGGAAGGACATGGATCCATGAAATGTAGAATGTCCCTTCAACATACCATCAGTGCATTAAGTTCCCTTTTCCAAGGATATGAAGTGATTCTACCTGCTAATACATGCTATGATTGCAACATCCTCACAAAATCTACTGAAATCTTTGTGCCTACCAATAGAGAGTCTACTGAGTTCTTAGAGACTAAACTACAGGAAATATAAAAGTCTCTGAAACTCAAGGAAAATAACATGGGAGGGTACCAAATTTAACCTATGCTATCTATTACATCTCTATCATTGTCTCCATGTTCTTGTGGGAGAACTTCAAAGGATACTAAACCTTCTATAGTTCCTCCTCAAACAAAATATGGTGGCACCTTTGTATAGGCCATGACACCATTAAAAGAAGAAGATGAAAATAGAGCTATCAAAGCTTGGATCTATAAAGGGGACACATCTAAACAAACCACTTCACCTTACGACATGAAACCTGAACAGTATGGAAAAGGTCTAACTATTATGCAACACTTTGGTTACAAATGGAATGGTCCTATAGGGGTGAACCATAAAGGATTTATTGCACCACTTGAAGCTATTGGTCAACGAATCCATGAATCTACAGGACTAGGCTTCAAGGAGCTCACATTTCAACTGGGGATAAACAAATTGGTACCTCACACAGATCACCAACCAACACCTAAAGGTACATCTAAAATTGAAGAGTTAGAAGTTAGCTTTGAGGAAGATTGCTTCCCTTGTCCCATTCCTCCAGATTTGGTAGCATTCTTTGCTGAGCCAGATGATTTCATACCATGTGTCAATACAGTCGAGACTGATAGCAATTCTAATTAAACCACTCCAATTAATTCATTTACCTATGAGAAATGGAAAGAAATAAGAACTGTAAATCCAGGTCATCATGGTGATCTGTACATACTACTACACATTCAACAACGGTTTGAACAGGAGAAAACCCAGCCACTTCTCACTAAACAAGAAGCAAATAATGCTACAAGTACTGATAAGGTACCTAGGTCAAAAGGTTCTCATCTTACCATAGTAGAGGTTTTAAGCAGAACTCATCCGAACTGGGGACAAAGGGTTGATTTCACTCATGTTATTGACATGACACCTAATGATGAAACAAATTGTCATGAGTAAGAGTTTGACAATTTTTCATATGCCACCTATGAAAGGGATATAGATACATTACACACATATGAAAACCTTCTCGAAGTAGGTGAAGGGTCTAGTGTAGGGTCACATGAGTCTGATTCCATCGATGTTAATGTGTTGTCTACTACAGTCGCTAGGAGTCAAATTAATTTGACTACACCTTTGGATGAGATTACTCTAGGTCTAAACTTACTAGTCCATGCTTTCGATGATTATACCATGAATGCACTTGAACCCATCCCTTCCCTTTCACTCCGCCATCCCAAGCTTATAGACTGGAACTCTCCTTCCCCATCTAATGAAGTCCTTATATTCCAGAATGACTTTCTCTTTCATATTAAATCAATGATGTTGAACCTGTAATGTCCTCCACTAGTGAAGACAGTGTCAACATGACCAAGGCCGATATCAAGTATCTTAGTCATAAAATCAAAATAAGAAAAAATAGGCACTCTAATGGTGAAAACCACATTGTGGCAGTATTAGAGACTAAAAAAGTCAAAATAAAGGATGTATTCAAGGATGAAAACCTCTCTGAGGTGCTCGAGGATGAGATACTTGATACATTTCTGAGTCATTTCCAGGAATGATCATCTATGCTAATTGAACCAACTCAACTAGTCAACTTGGGTATAGAAGCTGAACCTCAGATCATTCGTTTAGCACAATCATTATCTGAGGTAGAAAGAGAGAAATTCATTACATTCTTTTGGATCAAAAAGATAATCTTTGCATGGAAATATTCAGACATGCTAGGATTAGACCCTAATCTAATCATGCACCATTTTTCCATTGCACCAGGCATCAAGCCTGTCAAACAAAAGCTTTGGAAAATGCATCCACATGTGGCTCTACTTGTTAGAGCTGAATTGGACAAACTTCTTAAGGCACTATTTATTAGAGCAATTGACTATGCATAATGGATCTCTATCATTGTTCCGGTGTCAAAACATGAAAAATCTATCTGAGTTTGCACAGACTTCATAGACTTGAATAAGGTATGTCTTAAGGATGACTTTCCATTGTCCAATATTGATATGATTGTAGATATGACAACAGGATATGAAATGTACTCACTCATGGATGGTTTCTCTGGTTACAACTCGATAAAGATCATAGTAGAAGACCAAGAGAAAACTCCTTTCACATGTATATGGGGCACTTTTTGTTGGAACATCATGCCCTTTGGACTCAAAAATTCTGGCGCTACATATCAGAGGGCTATCACCACTATATTTCATGACATGATGCATAAAACAATGGAAGATTATGTTGACGACACTCTAGCTAACATCATGCAATGAGAGAAACACCTTGCGGATCTAGGTCCTATACTAGATCACATGGAATTGTTCAGTCTGTGGCTCAATCCTAAGAAATGTGCATTTAGCGTAACATCTAAAAAATTTATTGGCTACATCATCTCTATAAAAGGCATAGAAGTAGATCCTGAGAAATTCCAAGCTATCATGGAAATGCCACCACTAAAGAATACCATACAAATGAGAGGACTTCAAGGCTGATTACAGTCTATCTGGCGCTTCATCTCACAACTGGCAGACAAGTCACAACCATTTACCAAGACTTTCCATAAAGGTGTGACTTACCAATGGAACAAATAATGTGATGAGGGGTTTGCACAAATAAAACAATATCTTGCAAACCCGCAAATATTGATGCCTCATATTCATGGGAAGCCACTCATACTTTACATCTCTACTACAGATACATCACTGGGTGTCCTATTAGCTCAAGAAGATCATAATAACAATGAAAGGGCTATCTATTGCATCAATAGAACTTTGGTCTCATATGAAAAAAATTATTTTGTTATTGTTGCCCAAATTTTCCATCCTATGCAATTTGGCCTATTTTGCCCTGTACTTCATACTCATTCTCTGAATTTCTTGCTTTCTGCTCTTTCCCGGGGCTTCCTGATTTTAAATCCTATTTTGCTGTGCAAAAGAACGGTCATGTCCCTTTTTGAAGTTATGTCTCAGCCCATCGCTCTGTCGCATCATTTTTTATGTCATGTCCTTATATTGCACGACTGCGCGATGAGTTACAATTGAGGGTCACCGCACAATTGCAAGCCATTTATGAAGAGTTATGCTCTGTCTGCGAGTGCGCGACGAGTTCTAAATCATGTCATCACGCAATCGCGATCTATTTTTGAGTATCTCCGATCTGTTCGCGAATTCGCGATGAGCTGTCCGAGAAAGGTTGTCGCACAGTCGCAATCCACTTGGGTCTAGTTATGTTTTGTGCGTGACTGAGTGGGTTCAGTGTTTTAAGGTATGCATCGCGCAGTCATGAGGCCTTGTCAAAGTCAGGAGATGAGCTCGCGGGTGTGCGATGAGCTAAACAAGGGACGCGTCGCATAGTCGCATAGACAGTTTTCACAGTCGATATGGGCCAGCGAGCTTGCAACCAAAGGGACCGTTCAACTCATTGCCCACCCGCTGATGTTTTGGGGTGATCAGAGTTGAGCTCATGAGGGTGCGATGAGAAAAGGAGGAGACTTGCCACTCAGTTGCCAGATAGTAAAAATGATGAAGTATTAGCCCGCGAGTACGCGACGAGCAAAGAAGGTAGCTAATCTCTCACTCGCTGATCAATGAAAGCAAAGGAGGGACAGCTCACAAGTGAGCGACTGAAAGGAAAAAGTGTATGGTCATGCACTTGTAGTCAATAATGAAGTAAGATTTTAAGGCCTGCGAGTTGGCGACTAGTCAAAAATCAGCTGCTGTTGCACACTCGCGCATGAAATAAAAATAGAGTAAAGGGCTGAGCGAGTGTGCGATCAGACATAATAAGAGGTAAAGTGATGGATGCCGCTCAGTCATCTAGAATCAAAAGTCAATTTAACATAGCCTACAACTGTGCGATGATGAGGTAGATGAAGGTTTTCAGAGCCCAGAACTGTCTATCGATCCCAAGATTAGATTTGCTTCAATATCGGTAACAGAAGAAGAGATTCCGTGTGCAACAGGCAAGGAATAGATGGCATCGCTTACTCAGTGAATGAAAAGAAACAGAGAGATCAGATTTTTCTTGAATGATCTAAATTAGATATTTTGCAGGTGGAAAGATCAGCTTTGAAAAGATCAAAAGGTTGCAGTTGATAAAGTCTGCAGAAGAGTTATTGCATTTCAGAGATTTTTGTGACTCTTCTAGAGGGATAAGACTGCTTCTGTGAAGGGGCATTTGTGTTGATATTTCCTGGGTATGAATTTTAGGTCACCAAGTGGTATTTTGCAGACTTTTAAAAGGGCTAAGCAGTGGCTAGACAGGCCAAAAAATCTGATCAAGAAGTTATTGCTCTCCAAAATGCAGTTGGCTAAAAAGCATAAGTATGAGTTGAGGACTCATTTTGAAGGGAGGTTCATTTTGTAAAGGAGAGAAGCCCAATTTTGTAAGGAAGTAATCTTTTCTCAGAAATCCATCTGTGGTATTTTTTATACCCTCTAGTTCTTCTACTCTTTGTAATCTCCCATTGATGATTAAGATATTCTTGAGGTACTTGTGATATTTGTTCTATCCCTGTCTTCACTATCTCGATTATCTCTTATTGGATTGAAGTTTATGAATGTTGTTAATGAAAATTGGGGTTCCTAGTTCCTCTCACTTTCTGTGCTTTTATGTGTTACTGCGTCTGATCTGATTTTAGATGTTTTTTGGGTATACTACAACCCCTAGCAGTCTTGTCTCATTCCTACACCTAGTTGCAGAAAAGGATGTTTGTTTGCAGGTCATAGGTCGAGTCCTTTATTCAGGCCCTCCTATGAAATACTTATGCAAGCCTATCTAGTGAGTTGTGACTTATTAGACCTGATTCCTCTATTGGTTTCATTCCTCTATACTGAGATCCAAACCCTAATTTTGGTGTATCACCTAGTAGGTAGTTTGCTTTCAGTTATTTCCCTTTCTGTGCAATCCTTCTAACCCTTTTCCCCTCAAGTTTACTTTCCTATTTAAGAGAAAGCTAAGGTGATTATCCAAGAGGAACCAGCCTAGAATCTGGAGGTCTCATCTCGGTTAGCAAAGGTCCCACAACCTTGAGATGACTCCCTTGTTATACTAGATTATCAAGACCAAGAGAGCTTGAG
>MU225172.1:1849706-1870329 GCA_018584345.1 Thuja plicata | reverse complement strand
TAGGATAGGGTTGAACTCAGCCATATCCTAGGATAGGGCCGACCTTGACCCTGTCCCAAGGTCCCAAACCCAGAATCCCATAGTTTTCCAGGTGTCGGTCTTTGCAAAAAGTTCTCTCCCGCTTCTGGGTCAGCTGTTTAGGGCTTCAAAGTAGAGATTCCTAAATTATATTTAATATAGGTCCTCTTCTAGGGGCATGGGTCTAATTGGAATTTAATTCTCCTATGTCAGCCTCCTTAGAAGATTGTTCCCTAATTTCATATAAAAGGAAGCCCTCTCCTCTCATTTTCTCTAAGTCTTCCAAGTGCAAAAAGCTCTAGCCAGGATTTTGTTCAAGCATCCATTGTTCTACATGTTTTCAAGCTCTCAAGGTGTTCAAGTCTTCCTCTCAAGCATTCAAGTTCTCCATTGAAGATCAAGGATTCAAGCTTTCAAGCCTTTGAAAGGATTTGGTTCAAGCATTCAAGATTCATCATTCAAACCCTAGATCTAGCCATCATGATGGTGTGATCTTCCTTCAAGATCATTTGTGCATCCTCAAAACTCTTTCAAGGTGGATTCCAAGCATACAATCATGGAGGTTTATGGTTTCTAAAGTTCATACTTTCATATTTATATACTTGCTACATTTGAATTACAATTGCATATCTATTCAATATCATAACTTCATTGTTAGATTCAATTCTACTAGTTGCTAGCATTCTTATTTCAATTATTGATTTCAAGGTTAATTCCTAAATCAGGGTTTGACTAAGGCAAACCCCTGCCCCACAATAAACAAACATTTTTCTTGTAGGTACAGGTTCGGGACTATAGATCCGAGGCCAAATCTGGATACCCTTTTTGGTTTTCTTTCAGACTGTGTGAACAGGGACACTTTTGGAGTTGAGCAGATTGAGTTGGAAAAAGTGTTACAGGGTCAACCTTTTTCATAAGACGACATCAAAACCAAAAATGATTTCTGGGTTTTGTCCGTCCCTGTGTTTCAGTTCGGTATCAACTGTCATCATCTCCAGAAACAGAGTACAGAGCCCAGAAAACAACAATCTTTGATCTGCCACTTTGTAAGGTTGGTACTTTCTCCTATTCTTTTCAATTACTGTCATTAATCATATTTATCAATCAAATTATAGAATTTAAGATCCCCTTTCTTGGTCTCTTTCCAAATAAGTGGATTCATTTGTGTATTAACCTTTTGGGTTTGATCAAAATTGCATCTCCTATTTGTGTATTTGAGGGTGAAAGAAAGGAGCATCTTATCTTTCCTTAATCACATCACAATTGCAATATACAATCAATCAAATTCAAGTTAGTGGAAAGTGGGGTTAAGGAAATCAACACAAATAACAATTAACAATTCAAACCCTCCTCTTAAAAAAAAAATTTCATCTTTACATCTCCTTAAACCCCATCATTTTTCTCCTTTACATAAAGTCCTAGCACTTTAATTAAATTAAATTCACCCCTTTTAGCTAAAACACATAAAAAGGAATTAAATAATATTTAATTATTAAATAAATATCCTCATTTCAAAAAATTTAATTTAATTATTCAAATAATTGAGAGAATACATTTATGAGGTCATATTCTATTTATTTAATTAAATATTGTCTAAAAAAATCTTCTCTTTTGTTCAAAAATAGAAACTTTGAATTAACTATGCTTTAAAGAGAAAGAAAACAATTAAAATAAAAAAGAAAATAGTTAAAAACAAAGAGAAAAAAGTTCATTATTTTCTTTTAAAGAAAACTTGCTAATCTGAACTGGCTTTTTTATCTATTTTATTTCAAAAGAAAACTTTCTATTCTGAGCAGACTCCCAGTCTATAAAAGAACTCCCATTTCTCATTCAATAGATGTATTGTTAGAATAATGAATTGTTGCTGCATTTTACAATTCATCATCTCATTTCAATTAAGCTCATTTGCAATAGAATAGCTTCATTTTCTTAGATTAATCACATATTTCCAATCATGTCATAGTTTAATCTCATTTAGATTAATCTTTCATCTTTCATTCTTAGATTAATCTTGCATTACATTGCATTCATGGATAAAAATCCTCCGTTCTTGGATTGGTCTAGGTTGTGAGACTCTCATTCTGAGAGCCATTCAAAACCCTATCTGGATAGGAGGAAAAAAGTCGAATCATACATGCATGAAGGATGAATAACTCATATTCACTTCTGTATGTGATTGATGAATAAGGACTATGTTGAAGTGTATGGTTAAATAAGAAGGCCACATTTAGCATATAGACCTCCCAGGCTTATTTTTTTTGTCATCCCACTTAAGGACCAAATATCTCTCTTTAAAATTCCTAGGCATAGCTTTCCTATCAAAATTTTTCTTTACTTGAGCATGATGAGCTTCTAGATTTTCTAAGGCTGGCTTTCTTATTTCCTCAAGCTCAATCAATTTAGCAAGTCTCACTTGCATAGAATCTTCTTTCATCAATTCAAGCTCCTCGATCAAATTTAGATTAGGCATTTCAACAGAAGTGGGAATTATAGCTTCTCTTCCATAAACTAACATGTAGGGAGAATTACTTGTGGATCTTTTGGGGGTTATTATGATACTTCAGAAAAAATGACACAATGCTAGAATAACAAAACTTCAAATTCTCATTAACTGTGTCCAACCTACTCTGCCTCTACAATGAAAGAAAACTCCTACTTATTACAATTCCAAAAATTACCATATTTGGCAAATTTTTGAGAAAAACAATTTTTTCCATTTTTGGTAACTTTTAAAACTCATCCTCAGAATCTTAATTTTTCCCAAGAAAATCTCTCAACTAAGGCAAGATGAATCGCCAACTAACCCAGGAAATCAGAAACACGATTTTGGATTTATTACAAAAAGCAAAGCTCAAAAAACTAGAAAGAAATAGAAAAAGCTAATTTTGAAGGTCAAGATGAAACTTTAGGCTACAGAAAAGATGTCAAAATGGCCACCAACACAGCTAGCTGAGTTGGAATTTCCATTAACTCTTCCTCATGCATCTGCCTATAAAATTTCAGCAAAACCCACATCTGAGAAAAAAGTTATGACCTCGAGAAGTTGCTACATCATTCTCCCCTTCTTTAAAGGAATGCAGCTCCGACAAATGGTTGTTTGTGAACCGCTGCAACTTTGTTGGGTCCAACTTCATCACTTCCCACTCTGAGATCCAGGTGCTATCTGTTGCTAGTAATCCCTCCCACTGAATTAGGTACCGGGTGTAATGCCCATTCTGTGTGGTTGTAGACTATATATCTAGAATGCGGGCAATCTTTTAATTCTTTTTACTTGGAAGGTGTTGATGCCAATTCACCTCATCTCTTCTATCTAGGTAAGATATATTTCCATGAAATGCATACAAATCAGAAAAATTAAATACAGGAGAAATAGCCAAATCATCTGGTAAACAATCCTCATAAGCATTATCATTGATCTTCTTCAGAATTTGGCAAGGTCCTATCTTTTTTTATTTCAGCTTATGATAAGTACCAGTAGGAAATCTCTCACGTCTCAAGCACACCATCACCAAATCACCTATATTAAATATTTGTCTCCTTTTACTAATATATGTAGCAACCTTATATCTCTCATTGCTATCTTGTAATTTACTCTGGACATCTTGTTGAAGTTGCTGAAGGTGTTCAGCAAATGCTTCCTTATCATCACTAATTATATCATGCATAAGAAGTTGTCCAAGATCCAAAAGGCCCTAAGGATTCTTACCATATACAATCTGAAAAGGATATTTTCCAGTTGATCTGTTAAGAGAACTATTGTAAGCAAACTCAGCTTGAGACAATACCAAGTCCCACTACTTGGGCTTTTCACCAACAATGCACTATAATAGGTTTCCCAAACTTTGATTGACCACCTCAGTTTTCCCATCAGTTTGGGGATGATAGGCACTGCTAAACTACAACTATGTTTGCATCTTCTTCTATAAGGTCCTCCAAAAATGGATAAAAAATTTAGTATCCCTGTCAGATGTGATAGTCTTTAGAATGCCATGGAGTCTAGCAACTTCTGAGAAAAATAAGTTGGCTATCCTTGTGGCATCACTAGTTTTTTTACAAGAAAAAAAATTAGCCATTTTAGAGAATCTATCAACAACTACAAAAATAGAATCTACACCTCACTGGGTGTGGGGAAGCCCCAATACAAAATCCATACTCACATCTATCCCTGGCTTGATGGGTATAGGTAGAGGTGTATAAAAGCCTCTATTTGGGAGTGACACTTAGCCACTTGATAGATTATGCATCTTGCCACATACTTAGTAATGTCCTTTTTTAGTTTTGGTGAGTACTATTTATCTTCAACCAAGGCTATCATCTTGTCCTTCCCAAAGCGAACAGCCAAACCACCACTATGAAATTTGCAAATAATATTTTCCCTCATGGAACTAGTCGGTATACAAAGTTGTTTAACTCTAAAGAGGTAACCATACTGTAGAAAGTATTCTCCTCTCATATGATCTGACAGACTAGTTGTTGGCTCTTTAATCTTTTCTATAATTTCCCAAAAATCATCATTAGCCTCATACAAAAATTTAATAGACTCAAAACCAATGACCTATGTTTTCATTGTAGTTATTAGCATAACATGCCAACTTAGGGCATCATCAACCTAATTCTACTTTCAAGACTTATGCTTCAAAACAAAATTATACCCTTGCAAGAAAGATACCCATTTAGCATGCCTACTATTCAATTTCTTTTGTGTTTTCACACATTTCAAGGCCAAATGATCTATAAATAGTACAAATCCTTGTGGGACCAAATAGTGCCTCCAATGCCTTAAGGCTTGAACAATACCATAAAATTCTAAATCATAGGTAGAATAGTTCTTCCTCACATCATTTAACTTTTCACTTAAAAAGGCTATTGGTTTACCTTCTTGGCTAAGAACAACACCTATTATAACATGGAAAGCATCACAGTCTACTTCAAATACTTTAACAAAATTTGGAAGTGCTAATATAGGAGCTTCGGTTACCTTTTTCTTCAAGAACTTGAAACTTTCATCAACATCTTTTGTCCATGTGAATTCCTTTCCTTTCGTACAATCTGTTATGGGTGCGACAATACTGCTAAAATTTCAAATAAAATTTATATAGAAGGTTTCTAATCCATGAAAAATTTTAACCCCTATTATGCTAGATGGACTAGGACATTCTAGGATTGCCTGAACCTTTTCTGGATCCATCTGAATACCATCTCCAGAAATGACGAAGCCCAAAAAAGTCAAACTATTTTGCATGAATCTGCACTTCTTTATATTTGCACAGAGCTTTTGTTTCCTCAGTACACTCAAGATGATCCTCAAGTGTTGTAGGTGTTCTCCTTTTTTTTCTTCTATAAATTAGGATATCATCAAAATAAACTACAGCAAACTTACCAATATAGGATCGTAAAACAATATTCATCAATCTAATGAATGTACTTGGTGCATTAGAAAGCCCAAATGGCATAACCATCCATTCATAGAATCCATCCCTAGTCTTAAAAGCTTTCTTACACTCATCTCCTTCATGAATTTGAATCTGGTGGTATCCACTTCGTAGATCAATCTTGCTTAAGTATTTGGCGCCTGCTAGTTCATCCATCATATCCTCTATGCGAGGAATAAGAAATCGATACTTGATAGTAATCTTATTAATTGCTCTGCTATCAATAAACATCTACCATGTTCCATCCTTCTTTGGAGTCACTAGTGCGGGCAGAGCACATGGGCTCATGCTTTCTCTAACCAGGCCTTTCTCAATTAGTTGTGTTGCTTGTTGAGCTCTGCATGTTGTGTAGGGTTCATTTGATAAGCTGCTTCATTAGGAAGAGTTTCTCCAGGAATAGGATCAATATAGTGTTGTATATCCCTTTTTGGTGGGAGACCGTCAAGTAGCTCATTTGGAATAACATCACTAAATTCTTCTAGTATCTTTACTACATCATGTGGTACTATGTTTTCTAGTTCTTCACCCCTTTTTACTACCAATGCATAGCAGCAACCTGTCACCTTCATTTCTTTGACAACATCCTTTGCGGACAACATGGTCTCATTCTTCCTTTCATCCTTAAGTGGTAAGAGAGTCACTTTAGAGCCATCCTTCTAGAAGGTATATGTATTTTTCTCTCCATCATGCATGATCTTTCTATCATACTGCCATGGCCTTTCCAGCAAAATATGACAAGCATCAATTGGAATAACACCATACCATATCTCATTCTTATAGATTTTTCCTATAGTAAAACTAACCAAGCATCTTTTATCAGCAGTAACCTCATTTCCTTTCTTAAACCATTCAATACAGTAAGGACGTGGATGTTTCTCACATTGCAGATTTAATTTCTCTACCATTTCCTTAGCTACCATATTCTCACAACTACCCCCATAAATAATAACTTGGCATACCTTTTCACCTGAAGTGCATCTAGTTTTGAAGATGTTGGTTTGAAGCTATGAATCATCAAAGTTCTTTTTAGGGACTTCTTCCTTCTCTAGAATGATCATCAATCTCCTCATCATGATAATTTATCTCATGTCTGGTAGGACTTCTTGTTCTGCTCCTGCTGCTATAAATTCTAGCTAAACTAGGTTCACTCTAGGATGTCCACCTTGATTTCTTTCTTGCATGTTATAATTTGAGCATTCAAAGGCTCTGTGTCCTTCTTCTCCACACCTAAAACAAGTGAAAGGCCTTGTCTAGTTTTCCCAATCTCTACAGCTTTCATAGCCTCATCCTCTAAGAAACCCCCTTCCTCTTTCTTGATTTGAAGGATCTTTCCTAGTGTCTATATTTTTTTTAAACCCTTGAAAAGGCTCTCCTTGACCATTACTAGAACCTCCCCAGAGTGGAGTTGAGGTACCCCTTCGACCTTGTCTATTCCTCTGGATATATTGCCTATTCTGCTTTTCTTTAGCTTTTAGAGCTAATTGGTAGGCTTTCTCTGTACTACTAACATGATGCATGATCACTTCATCTTGGATGGATAACTTTAGGCCATTCATATATCTAGCAGCCATCTTCTCATTATTTTCTTGGTGCTCTATGCACATGGATAGCTTGTAGAATTCATTTGTATATTCTTGCACTGAAGACAAGTTTTGCTTCAAATTTTGGAACCTATGAAAGAGAGTTTGTGAATAATCCATGGGTAAGAATTTTTCTTTGAGCTTTTTCTCCATCTTACTCCATGTCTTAATATTTTCCTTTTCCTTTCTAGTTTGTTCCTTCTAGAGGTGATCCCACCATATCAATGCATGTCCTTTTAATTTTGTGCATGCAAACTTCTTCTTCTTTTCTTCTGTCATAGGCTTCAATTCAAAAAATTTCCCCATCTCGTTTAGCCAATCTATTAATTCTTCTGGATTAAGACTACCAGCATAGTCTTAAATGTCAATCTTGATTGATTCACTTCTTCCTTCTAAGTCCCTAAGAACTCTATCTTCATAGCTCATTTCTTCGAGGCTTTCTTCTATATTTTCTTCATTTTGGTCAGCACCTCGGTTTCCCTCTTCATCAGATTCATTACCTCTTTGTATTCCTTAATTATCCATTCACTCACTAAGTTTTTCAATCTTCCTCTACATATCCAACATCAATCTTTGCAGATCAGTGTGACACCTCCTCTTCCTTTGCCTCTTCCTCTCCCAGCCATCTTCCGTTCTGATACCAAATGATGTAGCACAAAACCTTCAGAAATGATACTTTAGAAAACAATAACACAATGCCAGAATAACTGAACTTCAAATTCTCATTAACTGCATCCAACATACTCTGCCTCTACAATGAAAGAAAACTCCTACTAATTACAATTCCAAAATTTACCATATTTGGTAGATTTTTCCATTTTTTGTAACTTTTAAAACTCGTCCTTTAAGAATCTTGATTTTTCCAAAGAAAATCCCTTAACTAAGGAAAGATAGATTTCTAACTAACCCATGAAATCATAAACACAATTTAAGATTTATTACAAAGAGCAAAGCTCAAAAAATTGGAAAGAAATAGAAAAATCTAATTTTGAAGGTCAAGATGAAATTTCAAGCTCCCAAAAAGATGTCAAAATGGCCACCAACAAAGCTTGCTATGTTGAAATTTCCATTAACTCTTCCTCGCACATTTTCCTGTAAAATTTCAGCAAAAACCCACATCTAAGTCAAAAGTTATGACCTCCGGAAGTTGCTGCATCATTGTTGTGCCAATATCTTTGGTTCCCATCAAAGGTCTTCTTGATGATGCTTAACATGTTCTTATTAGTTGAATCTTCCTAACCATTGCCCTGAGGGTAATAGTTTGATGAAGTGTTCATAAAAATGTTGTGTTTTACTACCCAGATGGAAATCTTCATTCCAAGGAAAGCCAAGGCGTTGTCTGAGATGATAGAGTCAGGTGTGCCAAATCTTGCCACAATGTCCTAGTAGAAGTTAAGGATATAGATTTCGTTTGCATCCTTTCATGCCACAATCTTTGTCCATTTAGTAAATTAATCAATGGATGTAAGAATCCACTTGTGGCCAATACTAGAAGGTGGATTTATGGGGCCAATGAAATCCATCCCCCATTTTATGAAGGGTTGCTCTACCTTGATAGGATGCAATGCCAAGGCTTCTAGCTTATGTTTTCCTACAAACATAGCACAATTATTATATCTTATCACCCAAGAAAAGGCATCCTTATGCAGGTGGGTTAGTAATACTCTACTCTGATCACCTTTAGAGTAGTAGTCCATACTGCAAAATAGCCTCCAGATACACCATCATGAAATTCCTCAGGAATTTTGTCTATCTAATTTGGCTCAATACACCTTAGTAAAATGCCATTATAATCTTTTCCATATAGGACACCATCCAAGATGACAAAAGGGAAAGCATAAAGCTGAAAATACCTTCTTTTGGGTTTGCCAAACCTTGGGGACACTCACCGGTTAGGAGGTAGTGTTTCATTTATGTTGTCTAACTTGTAGGATCTGCATTTTGTTCTGTATTCTGATTGATTAGGACCACACCTTCTTTTGATTGATTGATGTCCTTATCTTTTCCTTCTATCATTTGTTCACATAATCCTTTACCTCTTATCAACTTGGTAACTTTGAATTTTACATCATATTCCATCACTTTAGTAATCCAATCGACTCTTTTATGGTTCAAATCCTTGTTCAAAAGGAAATCATTAATGCAAGGGTGAGTAACCATGAGATAAATTGTATTATTGGAAAGAAAATGCCTAATTTTTTCTAAACTTCTTACCACTGGTAGGACATGCTTCTCCATAGAGGTGTAGTTCAACTCATATCCATCTAAACCTTGACTGTAAAAATCCACTGGCTACTCTTGCTTGTCATCATTTAGTTGAACTAACATGGCAAATATGGCGTCGGTATTCCCAAATGCATAAATGGTTAAATCCTTTGAAAAAATAGGGTTAATTAGAGTAGGGGCGGATGCTATTGCCTCATTGACCTCTTTAAAACACTTTTTACCTTCACTTGTCCAACGAAATATTTTATTCTTCTTTAACATTGGTGTCATAGGCTTAAGAAATGCTGCAATATTTGGGATGAATCTCCTTTCGAAATTGATTCTCCCTAGGAAGCTTTGCGACGCCTTCTTATGTGCTTGTATTGGCAGTTCTAGGATTTCACATATCATTTTAGGTTCAATGGTTGTACCCTTTTTAGATACAATATGTCCCAGACGTATACCTTCATAGACAACAACGATGTATTTCTTTGGGTTCAATGAGGCTCCAAACTTTGTGCACCTCTCAAAGATCTGTCTCAAATGAGCCAAGTGCTCATCAATAGTTTTTAGAAAAAATAGTTATGTCATCTAGATAAACCAGGATGAAATTATACATCAGACCAGCAAATACCATTTCCATGCCTTTCTCAAAGGTTGCGCCATCATTAGACAACTAAAAAGGCATCTTCATAAATGCCATGGTACCCCACTTAGTTGTAAAATTTGTCTTATATTGGTCCTCCTCTTTTACCAGGATTTAATTATATCTAGAAATGCCATCTATAAATGAGAATCTATCAGACCCTGATACAAACTATAGTATTTGTTCCATGGAGGGTAGTGGGTGGTGATCCTTAAGTGAGGCACGGTTCATATCCCTGAAATCTACACACAACTGGATTTCATCATTCTTCTTCCTAACATGTACCAAGTTGGAAACCCATGAGGTATTCTTGATAGGGATATTATGTTAGCCTCAACCATCTTTCTTAGGTATGTTGTCCTTAGTAACTCTAACTTGGGGTAAATAGGTCTTTGCTTTTATCTTACAAGCTTAGCATTGGGCTCAAGCTCGATAGTGTGTTGAGCTGAATGAGGGTCAAACCCTTTCATGTCATAGTACTCCCATGTAAACACATCATTAAATTCCTGACACAATGAAACAAAATCTTTCTTCTAAGGATGTGTGCATACATTTCCAAGCTTTAGGAACTTATCCTAAAGTATCTCGATGGGTTGATAGTGTTCTTCTTTCATTGTCATGCTTTCTTTATCTCTCCTAAGTTGATCATTAGAGTTAAAGATAGAATAAAGGGTGACCAACCCCCTGGGTAACTTGTTAGTCTTCAATTGCGATCATTGTATTTATGCTTATAATTACTCTGATTAACACTAGATAACTCAGATTCTTCCATAAAAAATTTTAAGATTTGTTCATCACTTTAAAATATTTTCCAGCTCACCTGATTATTTGGAACTGAAAGCCTCATAAGGATCTTCAAATAGTACTGCATTCCAATGTTGTTGACTTCCTTAGGAATTTCATACTCAGCTCCCATAGCAGCTAGCTTGTCTTCTTTCTTGTTATGGTTTCTTGAGATAGAGGTTAAGTTAAAGGCATCAAAACCTTCAATTAGTTCCCAAACCTTGTGCTTGTACATTTTGAGCACATCATTCTTTGTGAGGCTGATATTATGAATTTTATTAACTGTTAGTTGAATATCACCAAATAATTATAAACATTTGATGCCCTTCTTTCTGGCCCACTCTAAGACATGAATTAGAGCCTCATACTCTGTTGTGTTATTAGTGTAGCTAAAGGAAAATCATATAACATAATAATACCTTTTATTTTATGGTGAAATTAGTACAACCCCTCCTCCGATACTAATCTTTTTGCAGGCACCTTTAAAGGATAACTGCCATAGATCATTTTGCTGTTGTTCTCAAATCTTATCCTCCTTCTTTAGAAAGTTTGGGATAATAGCATCCCCCTCATGGATGATAAACATTCCTATGCCTAACACCTCCATGTTCCTAAATGGATCATCCTCTAGGTTCTAATTTGGATATTCATCTAAATAAATCTCTAGGATATTTTTACTAGGGGTCTCTAGGTCCGAGACAAATAGTTCTTGTTCGTGGAATGAGAGTCTTAGGAGACACTCACCCTTAGGAGGGAAAAGTAACCTTGGGGTTGAAAGGTTTTTATGACAACCCATGGGTGTAGAGTCTCTCCTAAAGGAGGAGAGAAATATAACATGGAGTATGTGATCCATGATGCCTTATTTTTTTTATGCATTAGGGGTCATAAGGGTGGTAGCTATGGATTGTTTCCTTGTGGGTCATAATGGTTGAAGATGTGTAATAGGTAGAGTTGCTTTCAGTGTTCTATTGAAGCCTTGTGAAGGCATTGATATTCTTGGTTGTTTGGCTTTAGACCCCCATAGGGTATTTGGTCTACCTTCAACCCATTTTTGAGACATTGTGAGACCCATTGTGAGACCTTGGTTGGGAGTTTTGTGATTTTGTTGCTATGTAAATGACGGTTTGGATGTATGTATCCTCTCTACACTTGGTTCCCCAAGCTTAGGGTGGCCTCTTTAAGCCCTACATTAGAAATGATTTTCTTTTAGTATATTAGCCTATGTGGCTAAGTCATTGTATCAAACCTTTGTAGTAAAATAAATGTATTGGTTTGTTTTTATCATAGTGTAGTGGCTGAAAATTCTTGTAAAATTAGTATTTGAAATCCAAACGTAAAAGCAGTAAAGATGGTAGTGATTTTAATGAGGATTTACATTATGCATTTCTCTTATGATCAAGTTGTATTTGCATAGTAAGAGGATATTAACACTACATGTAGCTGTAAGAAAAGAAATTTTAAATTTTAATTATTAAAATAAATTAGTCTTTTTTTGTTAACAATGAAAGTTGTTGTGAAGTTATGCTATTATCTTGGTTGCATGGAAGTAGTATTTGAAACAATTGTAAAGGAAGTATTTTAATTCTAATTTTTAGAATAGAGATGTATATAAAAGGAAATTTCATGTATTTTCCTAGACGTAGTTAGTAATTTGTTAAATTATTATATTCTGGTTATGATAGAAAAGTTATTCAAAATGATGACTTGTGTTTATTCTATTTTTTTGTTCTAAAGTAACAAAAAGAAAAAGAGAAAGTAAAGTATATTTAATCTAATTTTATTTGCAAATAGCAAATGGTTTATGTAGAAATCAGAATTCTTTATTGTGGCATTCAAAAATCATATATTTGATTTTTGTTCCTTTTATAAAAAGATAGATAAACATATGTGGAAATAGATATTTTATCTCTTAAAATGGGTACCATAGTATTTTTCTTTTCAAATAAATTAGATGTCTCAATGGTGATACCCATAAAGAATAAAACAAATCATTGGGAAATCAATGTTACATTGCCAGAGTATAAGCATATGTGTGCATTTGTGTGTGTGTGTGTGTGTGTGTGTGTGTGTGTGTGTGTGTGTGTGTGTGTGTGTGTGAACACACACACACACACACACACACACACATAGGTACACATGATCTATATGTAATTTGATGTATATATAAAGGAATACATTAATATTAATACAAAAAAATAGTTTCTAATATATTTGTAAACCTAGATGAACATATTTATTCATATAATTCAATATTTATATGCATAAAAATATTTTAGTAAAGTATTAGCTTTCTGTGCAACTAATCCTTTTATCAATGCAAACACACACACACACACACACACACACACACACATGTCACAAATAAACTATTTAAGAAAATACTATATAAAATAAAAAGGAAATTTTAATATAATAAAATTTAAAAAAGAAAATTACCACAGAGGAGGCAAGCTGAAACCCATCCCACCATGCGCTCCCATATATTGGAGGCAAGAGGACGCTATAGGCCCCCTCCCGTACCTGTGGTGGTTTCAGCCACTATGGCTATCATCGCAGTGATGACTATGTGGCTGACTGTGGCGGGTCCATGGGGCATCACCCACCATGGAGGAGGGGGGTCGTACCCTCACCCCTATCTCCTCACTTCTTCTTCCTTTCGTACATTTCTTTCATGTGCTCCACTTGAAACTTGTAACCCTTGCAGTAGGGGAAAACTAAAGCCATCACCCCTTTAAGACCTGCATTTAAAATAAAATATTATATATAGACACACACATACAAGTGTATATATATATTTATATAAAGATATATACATAACCATGACTTCTCTCTTCTCCATTAAACATGCAATCATAAGCATAATGGAGAAATAAAAATATATTAAAACTAAGGTTATTAGAATTGGGAAGAAGAGAAAGAGAGAAGATAAAATGGAAGAGAACTTCCATTTGGGTATTCTAATTTTACCCTAAACCCTAATTTTGAATTAGGGTTAGGGTTGGGCATCAGGACTTAGACTAATATAATATTATTATATTTGAAAGTTGATATTGATTTTAGTGGGAATTTTATTCCCCATATTAGCCATCACATTTGACTTTATTTATTGATTATTTTAATTAAACATACGAATTAAATAATAAAGTTATAATAAAAGGGCTAATAACTATATAGTTTCAAATACAGTAACATGACATCTCTGGCTACCGCTGTCACTGCTACGTCCCACTTGGTGGGTTAAAAATCTAATGTTTCCTGCCTATCGATTTCATCCTAGCTTGGGGCGAATGCTATTTTTTCGAATGGTGGAGGATCAATGCGTTGGAGGGTGTTTCCGGTGTCCTCTGCTACGCAAGGGAAAAAGGGGTCTATTGAATCTTCTTCTTATGCAGATGTTGCTTCATTTTAAGAAAATATTAATGGTGCTTTGTCCTCAGTTCAGGGAAGTGGGAGCCTCCATTTCCAATCCCTTTCTATAAAGGTCATCTCTGTAAGAGATTTTATTAGGCTAAGACTGGTTGCTAATATAATTGATGAGATTATTAAAAATACTGGGGAATTTTCATCTAATGCTTCTATCATCAGATTTAGGGGTTTTTGGCATTCTCTACCGAACTTGCATGCCTAGATCTCTAAACATTGGAAACCCATCTTATTAGATACTATTTAGATATACCTTGTAGCAAAGGGTTTTTATATTTTTAAGTTTTAAAATGTTGAATATAGGAAAACTATTTTGTGTAATAGTTGTTTCTCTTGGGAGGAGCATTTTCCTTTGATGACCAAACCATGGAATCAGGATTTTGATCCTCTTACAGAGACCTTTAATAAAATACCCTTATGGGTGAGGCTTTTGCATCTTCCCCTTCATCTGTGGCTGGATTTTTATCTTGGAAGGGGTAGGGGAGGCTATTGGGGATTTCCATATGGTTGACCAGGTTATCTCTAACATTTTTTAGCTGACCTATAAATGTATCTTAGTGGAGGTAGATATATCTAGAAGGGTATTCCTGAGAAGATTGCTCTAGTTACCCCTGTGGGCTCATGGATTCAGAATCTAGATTCTGAGGGAATCCTATTTAGATGCAGGAAATGCCACATGACTGGTCATCTTGTTGTTAGATGTTTATCCGACAAGGTTAAATCAAATAAATCACCTTCTTGGTGGTTGGGGGATTCTGACCACCATTACACAGTCTGTAAACCTTCAGATCGAGGTTTGGCTTCTTTCTCTTCTTAGGATAATCATGATAAGGATGTTGCTACTAATGTTTTTTCATAGGGTCAGACTGGTGGTTATGTCATTTCATATGGTGTTGTTGTTCCTGACTAGATTGTTGATGTTGTCTCCAGGTTAGATATTTTGCCTAATGGTGTTGTCACTTTTGTTGTCCCTATTTCTCCAATGGGGGATTTGGGGACTGGTGGTGTTGTTGTTCCTGTCCCATGTTTTGATGGTGGTGTGGACAAACCTATTTCTTAGATGTCTGCTAGTAATTCTTTGGCTTGGAAAAATGATGTTCTAAAGGTGGAGGATGGATGGACAATAGTTAAAGGTAAGAAAGTTAGGTCCTCCACACCTTTTGATATGAAATTACGATCTAAAAAAGGTGGGAAAAAATTTAAATCTTTATTTCCCTTTGTTGGCTTGCTAGTCTTTCCTTTGATCCACTTGGTAGGGAATTTATGTTTGTTCCTTTGTCTTGACTAGTAGTGCTCTACAGTTTCTATTTTTCCTTCAATGCTCTCTCTTTTGCTGTCTATCTTTTGATTAATTGATAATAATATTGAAATTATATTAAGGGAACAACTTTATTCCTAATAGGAATTTCCAAATGAACAGAGCAAGAGCAGGGGCAGCAGGCGTTAGGGTTTCCATGACCGTGGAAGATGCAGAATAGGGCAACAAGGAGGGAGGAGACAGTGACAAGGATGTAGGGGATGATGTGTTCCCTACCTGGGTTGCTATGGTTGGCAGCTCCTGCTTGGTCTGAAGAGATCTCAGCTTTGGCAGGAGCAAATTGGCAGAGAAAGCGGTGGAGACAACAATGACGGGTATTATGCTTAGGCTAGGGAGGTAGATGGTACGATTAGTTTTGCAGCTCTTGCTAAAGGTAATGATGTTTCCATTGGTGGGGCTACGACATTGTTCATGTTGTCCTATTTTTGGTAGAGGGACTAGATCAGGTGTGGTTGAGACACCCTGGGGTAGATTATGTGCTCATCTTGGAATGAGTCAAGATTAAGTTGTGGTTGTAGAGAGGCAAGACCCTATTTGGGTATGTCGTTTCTCCTCCTATTTCATAAAGGTAGTTTTGACTGTTGCTTCTCATCTCTTGTTTCTGACAGCTTTTTCTTACAGTGATGGCCTCCTTCTCTACCTTTTCCCTCTTTATTATACTCCTACTGAGGTGGAGTATGCCCCTATTGAGGTGGGTGATTATCGTGTGGCCTCTTGGAGGTGGATTCCCTCCTCACTTCAGTCTTCTTCTTCCTCTTTTCCTATTAAGGAGGAATATTCTATTGAGGTGAAGGCTTAGCCTATAGAGGTGGTCTATGGCTATTGGGAGGAGATTGCTGGTGGTGGTGGGTGGTCTCTACCTTCTTTTCACCATGTGATGGCTTGCTGGAACTTGCTAGGGGTTGGCCCTTTAGTTTTGCAGGGGGGGCGGGCTGTGATGAGGTGCTTGGTGCGCACTGGAGGTCCTCCTCTTTTGCTGATGGGCATTAGATCTTTGAGTTGCTTGTTTCTGGTGATTTACAAGACCAAGCCGATGGATGTTGACTCCTTGTTCTTTGATGGTGGTCTTGTTGGTTCTGGGTTCCATGTCAAAACCTTGGTCTACTATTTTGGGAGTTTTAAAACTCTAGTAATATTAATGATGTAAGGCTTTGGCCTGTTTCATGGGCAACTAGGGTTTTAGTGCTTCATCTTTCTTAGTTTCTGGTAGGTTTCTGTCTCTGGGCTGCTATATTAAAAAGCCTATTCTTTTATAGCTTTGAGTGTATAGGGTTCCAGGGCCCCTTCAAAACCTGATTCTGCGGCCCTGTGGTTGTCTGTTTCTCTTGAAAGGATTTGTCCTTTCTGTTTGGGCTTTCTTACCGATCTTTCATTCTATTCTAGGTTTCAGGCACCCTTTAAAAAACCTATTTTACTTAATCAAAAAATTAATTCATGATAGAAACTTAATAGCGAAATAATCAAATGCATTAAGACGTTTTATATTTTCATTTATTTGAATATTAAGAGATAATAATTAGAAAGCCTCTAGAGTGAAATGTTAATTTAGTTAATATGTCTTTTAATTTAATAAAGACTTCGCATTAAAATATATTAAATAGAAGGAGTATATATAGATATTCATGAAAATTAAGTATCAAAAGGGGGAGATTATTAATTAAATAATATCACTATGACTTTTTAGACGTGATGATTGAGTTCGAACATGATTAATTTATGGTAAATTATAACTCAATGAGATGTAGTAATTTAAATTAAACCTCATTAAATGAGATTTTGCAATTAATTTAATTAGAGATAATCAAAATTATTAATTATATAAATTAATCTTATCAATGTGATATTTAAGCTTTGTATAAGGGTAGCTTAATTAATGAAAATTGAAATCAAGACTATGATGTACCCCTTTATCAAATTCTCTTAGTCATGAACCGACTAGGTAATTAAGCCTTTTCTAAATGTGGGCATCTAGTTGTAACTTATTCATGTAACCATGTTGAGGTATGTTGACATAGGTCATGATCCCCCTCAACCCTAATTGGTTACTACCCAGATTCCATTAGAGGAAATATTTATTCCATTGAGAGACTGTAGAGAGCATAGTGAAATTTCATTCAACTCTTGGATTCTCTTTAACTACAACCTTAGTTAGTTATTTTGTTTCAAAAACAATTTTTGGTGTATTTTTGTCCTAAATTTTTGGTATAATAATCTTCCTCCAAAGTTTCACTAGTGCGTTAGATTCCGTAAACAAGATCATTCACCTTTTTTTATGTAATAACTAATGTTTTCATCCTCCTTGATCTTCAATGCCTCACCCTTCCCTTTAAAACACTAAAACTTGGGTTTCTTCACACATACATCTCCTTTATGAAAAAAATCTAATTTTGTCCATATCTGATCTGTCATCTCTAATTCCATGATATTTGTATATTATGTATCTAACAAGATGCTAAACAATGATTTTTTCACTTTGATATTGTACTCAAATTGCTTCGTCTCATCTGTAGTAGAAGTAGAAAAATCCATAGGAGGATTAGAAGACTTCTTAGTGATCACTCGGTAATCTTCACTAACGCATATTAGTTGTGTAATCATCTAACATTTCTATATGGAATAGTTAGTGCCTTCGAATATTAGAATCTCCTTAAAGGTTTCCATCCTGGATCTCCTCAAGTGATCAAGCTTCAAAAAGGTGACTCATCTCTGATACCAATTGTTAAAAAAAAGGCAACACACAACTAAGATGGGGGTGAATCATTTGTGTCCTAAAAGTTAAATCCTCAATCAAATTTAAACCTTAAATCTTAGATATGAATGATGACCATTAATACAAAATTACAACACTTTTATCAACACATAATAATAAGGTTTTTGGCGTGGAAACGAAACCGTGGTGGGAATCAAACCCACAAGATGATGTACTTTGTTAAAAGTACTATACCCTTTTAAGAGTATTACAAGGGTAATTTACATGCATTGAAGCTCAATTCCTATAGCTCACTACTCAAATAGAAGAAGGGCTACAACCCAAATGAAGGATCACTACCTTACAAGTAGATAGAGACCAATTCACTAAGGTCAAAATGCCACTAAAAATGAACTGATTGATAGCATATTTGTTAGGTCAATATAGTTCCAATCAAGTACATACATCATATCTCTACCTCAATAGAATATTACACTCATACAACTTTTCATATGATCCTCATCCATACATCCATAAATGATCACAAGATCATTATATTTATACAATTCATCAACCTTGAAAGAATAAGCAAGTTCAGCTCAACCCTCGCACCTTAATTATAAATATTTAATCAAATAAAAGATTATCATTAATGTGATCCAAAAAATATTGACAAAGGCATAGTAAGGATCCAAATATTTATCCTTGAACATGCTCCGGCTCCACAAATTATGCCTTGATACATCACAAAATGCTACACCATCATGTCGACCAAGAGTAATAGGACACCAACCTACCACGGGAAAATCACCAAATCTGATCATATAACTCAATGTGATCCAGTAACACAAATAGCAACACCAAAAACTCAAATATTTATAGAGGTGAATGCATAGATCTAGAGTATGGAACACATATGAAGCCTTTTCATTAATAGGTAAAATTGATACAAAGTTCTGCAATAGTAATCTAACATGGCTAGCTCCAATTCCAAGGACTTATTATAAAGAAAACCTACGTATTCTTCCTTACCTGGGACTGCTAGACAACATTCTTCAATCCCTAACTCACTTCTCAACTTCCCTTTTCAAACAAGATCTAAGACCCAACATAAATACATGATCGAGACCAAACAAGTCAGCCTCAAGATTACATTTTCAAAGACAAACAAAATGTATTAGCAAATAACTACTCAGTTAGCCTAAGATCAAGAGATCTTTAACAAATGATTAAATCACAAGGATAAATCATACAAAGAGGTTAGAATTATACATATCCACATAGGAAAATTATCCATAAGGATCGCCAAAAAAATGAAATCCAACCGAAGGTTTAAATACTAGCCAATTCAGAAATATGAAAAACACATTTTAAACATAGCCAAAGAATGTAGCATAATTCGGGCATGATTACTTTTAAAAAGTTGAGATCATGGGAAATCTTCCTAATGATATCGTGAACATAAATCTACGACCGCAACCACCAAGGATTTGTAGAACTCGACTATGACATGAAATACTTCAACCAGTGACAAAGAACAAAAAAATAAAATGTTTTTGGTTGATACAAGATTGCAATGAAACCCATGATTCTCCTGCATCAATACTATTAGATCAAATGATGATGTCTCTGTTATTGACCCACCACTGAATGATTCATTTAAAATATGTTACTAGGTTGTTTTTAAATATTCTAAGTTGAAACTAGTTAATATTTTTTCATACACTGTAATTAGCAATCTTTATTTTGTAATTCTAGTCAGTAAAGAATATATTAGTTATAGTCTGGAGCTTGTGTGGTTGTATACTTATGGTTAGGATGATTTGGCATTTGATACTCATTACAACATATAGCAAATGTGTGTGTATTCGCACACATGCACATTCCATTATAATTGTTTGTTTCTAGAATGATAAGCATCTTGTTGTCGATGATGTTCTCTTTTTTGATAGTGTCAAACTATTTATTGTGGCCACCTAAATGGCAAAGTCCAAGTTGAAAGCACTTAAATGGCCTTGAGTTAAAAGTTTAATAATAATAATAATAGTAATAATAATAATAATAATAATAATAATAATAATAATAATAATAATAATAATAATAATAATAATAATAATATTATTATTATTATTATTATTATTATTATTATTATTATTCATAAAGTAAAATGAAAATTAAATACTATACTCATCATAATAATTTTTTGTTATCTAAAATAATTTTCATCTTTAATTATTTTAAATATACAAATCATAAAAATTAAATATTTAATGTGAGATAAGTCATGATACAATCATTTATTTAATTCCTAAACACATATTCAAAAATAAATATTAAACCATTTTTTAATAGTGTGTGTGTGTGTGTGTGTGTGTGTGTCATTTTTTTACATAATAGATCTAAATAGAAATATTATCAAAAATAACTTATTTAATATATAATACTAATGTATTGGTAAAAATTACATACTTGTGCCCTTAATCTTATGTGTTCTATTAAGGTAAAATAGGTTTTGATGGGACCCCAAAA
>MU225172.1:1821176-1845094 GCA_018584345.1 Thuja plicata | reverse complement strand
ATATGTACACTAGTATTGTACAACACGAGCTTATTTTAAGGTCTTCAAATTGGACTCTTTGGCTTAAATGAATGTGCATTTGGGTGCAATATAAAAGCATGGTGTCTTGTGTCTTGGTTTTATGCTTAGTTTTCTATTTTTCCTAATATGCATGCATGATTCATTGTTATGTTCCTGTATTCAAGTATTTATTTATTTATATTTTCATCAAGTAATTATTTGAGTATTATTCACATTTTTTTAAAGAAGATATAATGACATTTATATATTGGAAAGCATTACATTAACCTAAATATACATAATCATTTTAGAAACATGTACATATACTTTACTATCCTTCATTATTCACACTTTTAATCAAATTTTTCTTAAGGTTACTCTAGAGAATGTACACCCTAATAGTTTGGTACCCATATAAAACAATTTTTAAATATTATTGGTTTTTATAGTTAATATTTTTAATATTTATTATTTTTTTTATCATAAATGTGTATTGCAGTGTTTAATGATTTAAGAGCAATTTCCTTTTATAATGTTGTAATAATTTGGATAATTATGTTTAGGAATCCTTTCTTTTGTTTCTTTTATGATTGATGTTTGCTTGTTGGTTAGAATTTTATTTGTAGTGATTTATAGAAAATTATAGGCATTGGCAAGTTGTTAAAAGGAAAGCCAAAGTTTCTTAATTGTTTTGCAATATAAGATTCCCCTTATTTATTGATGAGTACTCGAGACCACTCACAATAAACTCTCAAAATTGTTTAAGGGACCCATGCATGGCTATATAGATGCAAACTATGACTCTCCCTCGAGTTCTAGATCAACCTAAATAGTGACTTGTGCCTATGGTAACTATTGTCTAGGACTACCACTCATCTTGTGGAAACTACACTCAACGATGGGGGCCTACCCTACATCCACTTGAACACACCATGGACATCATTTAATAAAAAACATAAAAACATTATATTGCATTACAAAAATATTTTATTTAAATATATAGACTTGTCCTTTTCCTATTTGCACTCTCGCATACATGCATACTCAAATTCATTTCTATAAACACATTCTTAGCATATTTTGATACCTCACTCACATGATATTTCTACTCCAAATAAATACTTGCCTACGTGCTGCTCAGATGTAGCTTTTCTTCTCATGATACTCACACATACAACTTCACCTCATCTTCTCATGTTACCCAAGTAGTCCTTTGTGTGATCTTTTATTTTCATCCTCTCCATGCTTCTAAGTTAGTTTCACGAGTTAGATTCACCCTTCACTTCTCATACTCTAGTGAGTCTCACATGGTCTTTGCAAATTTGTTATCCTTCTCACAATTTATCATTCTTACTTGGAACCTCTGCATAGCTCCTTATAGGAATTTATTATATCCCTCTCTTTCATGTCTCATGTTATGCTCGTCTTTTTTCCTACCATTTATACCTATATCTCCCTCTTAATTTTTTTATTGTTCATGTGTCTATATGTGCTCTCCTCTACCAGATGACCATTTACTTGGTTGGATTCCTCATTCCTTACAATTATGGGATTCTCCTCTTGTATGACTATTAACACCATTAGCCATTCTCTTATTTGATGCATATTTCTTTCATGCACCTAAATTATTATTCCTCTTAACTGGTACACACTTTCTTTATGTGCAATAATAGGTCTTGCCAAAATTCCTAGGTATTCTTTAATTCACCTACTACCTATGATTTATACTTATTTATAATTAATGATTTCATGCCCAAATATCCAAGTTATTTTTGGCATTCAATAGTTCTCTTGCATGCAAAAAGAAATCATAAATATAGATGGAATATAAATAACCCCTCGTTGAATCCTTTATCTCATATAAACCTATACATTGTCCTTCTAATTAATGCACACATCATGTATCCTCAATGGCACTCTTTCCACATTTTATTATAAATTATCATCAATTAGTGATCTTCATCATTCACAACCTTTTATTTTGTCTTTTTTCATCCTTCCTTAAATATCTCCCTATTTAAGTTCATGTAACTTCCATCTTGAATCAAATATCAACATTTAAATCATCAATGTTACCTTGGAACCTTGACAATATACATGTTCTTGCAAGTGTATAAAATTGGTCCTGGAGAACCTAGACAACTTAGGGTTAAAGGCACTTAGGAACATTTTGGATTTGTTTAATTTGGTTTCTAAAGTGTTTATTCATTCACTCTTGTAATGATCGAGTGAAAAATTGGTCAGATTGGTGAATAAACACTAGATAGTTTTTTAGATACATGCTTTTAGTTTAATTGTGTCTTGTTGAGGTAGTTTGTAAGCCTCTAGAAATCTAAACAAAGTATTAGGAACCTTAGATAGGTTTCTCGGTATGTACTAAAGTACTCGGCATGTGTTGTTGAAGCCCGGTATTGATGCTCAGTACTGTTGGTGCTCAGTAATACTGATGCTCGGTAATACTGATGCTCGGTAATACTAGTGCTTGGTAATATTGATGCTCGATACTGGTGCTCGGTATGTACTATTGTTTCTTGGTGAATTCAGTTACAATGGCCCAATAAAAGTGGCTTTTGTCTTTAATGGATAGTATAGTCAGCTAGAATTGTTCCTGAAAAGATGTTTTTGACTTGAGTGGGTAGTTAAGGCTATTCCAATGATGTGAAGGTGTTCGTTTTGTAATTTGAAGGTTCCTGGCCTATTCTGGATTGTAAATATTGAATGAATCCTCAAGCTTCTTGAATCCATGGTGAGAAACATGTTCTTGGATGGAATTTGAGAGGATCCCCTATATATGGTTTTGTTTTTGTTTTTGGTAGGAGAAGGGATAGTCATGATTTTGGAGTTCTTACCCTAGGCGAGTTTGGTAGTGGTCCGGCTAGGCAAGAAAGTGAAAAATATTTTATGAGTGCATTGGATGAACGAGATTGTTTAGTCAAAATCAATCTAGCCTTGTAGGTTCACCGAGTGTGGAATAATAACTTGTTGGTGGGAACCAGGTCTTGAGAAGGGAGTGAAGTACTTAAGATTAGGGTTTGAGAGTACCCAAGGAGGTCTAGAAGAGAGACCTTAGAGGAGAGTCAAGATGATTCTATAGAGAAGGATTTGGAGTACCCATTAAATTGGTATCAGAGCCTAAAGATTGTGTTTGTGTTATTTGGGTTTTACCTTTAGAAGAGCGTAGATTCATGCAAAATGGTGACCAACACTGAACTCATGAAGGGTGTAGAAGAGAAGAAAGAGGAGAATAGACTCCTGAAAGAATAGTTTGCCGAAATGGAAACTAAGTTAGGAGTGCAGGTTAGGAATGCAACAGTTAGTGAACTGATGAGAGAAGCTGATGGAAAGGGTAAGTTAGTGGTTGAGGAAGACATGATACTAGATCCAAACCCTATACTTCCAGAAGAGACATTCTTGAGAGTTTTGAAAGAAATAAGTGGTAATTCCTTGAAAGGTGTGCCTCTACTCAGTGGCAAGATGGAGCCAAAAGTAGTCATGGAGTGGATAGAAGGACCTGAGAATCACTTTGATTGTGATAATGTGACCAAGGCTTAGAAGGTTAGAATAGCCAAGACAAGATTGAGAAGGACTACTCTCACTTGGTGGAAGTTTGTCCAAGATGAAAGGACCAAAGAAGGAAAGAATCCTATAAGCAATTGGAAAGGTATGGTGGCTAAAATAAGGGAAAATTATCTTCCTGATGATTATGAAGTGCAGTTGCACAAGAAAAGATAGAATCTGAGATAGAAAGACTTAGAGGTCAGTACCTACATATAAGAGTTTCACAAGTTATTCTTAAGGTCACATGTAATGGAAGAGGAGAGGATAAAAGTGGCTTGGTATATGAATGGTCTCAAGTAGAATATCCAAGAGGAAACCATTCTCTTAAGTCCCAAAATAGTACATCAATTTTACCAACTAGCTCTCAAGGTAGAAGAGAAGTTCTAAAAGAAGAAAGATTCAAATAGTAGAGGGAGAGGAAGAGACCATAGAATTCAAAGAGGATGATTTGGAGGAAGGAGTTTTGATGGTATAAATCAGAGCGAGTCCAAACTCACTGAGAATCAAGGAGAATCGAGTAACACAAGAGGTGGTTACAACCGAAGAAGAGATTCAAATAATAATTCAAGAGGAAGAGGATGTTATTTCTCTTCAATGAAATGCTATAACTGTCAACAGTCTAGGCATCCTTCTATAGGTGCCATAAGAAGGGTTCTACATCACATGGAGGAGAGAAAAGAATCAACTATGTACAAGAAGAGTCTTCTAACAGCAAGACAACAACAGTCGCTCTAGATTCTTAGATAGGGGAGAATTTGATGATCGCAGAGAACTCCGCAAAGAGCACATCAAAGAAGAGGCAAGCCAAACGAGGTCTCTATTTCTTGTCAAATGCAAGGTACTTCATAAAGTTATCATAGTTTTTGGTTCTAATGATAACATAGTTTCTATGGAAGCTACTAAAAAGTTAAAATTGAAAAAGATTCCTCATACTAACCCTTACAGACTTACTTGGTTGAAAAAAGATCAACATGTACTAGTTAATGAGCACTCTTGGGTGGAATTTTCAAAAGGGAGGTATAAGGAATGAGTTTTGTGTGATGTGTTTCCCATGGATTTTTTTCATCTATTATTGTGTGTAGACCTTAATAGTCTAACAGATCTACAGTGCATGATGGAGCTAAGAACTCCTATTCCTTTAAGAAAGATGGAGTGACTTTTAAGATACAGTCAATCTTGGAAGAAGGTAAAGTGAAGAAGGGGGTCCTAGCATACTATTGGTAGGAGAGAAAGAATTCATGAAGGCACTAGAGGAAGAAGATTGAGTGGGATTTTCTTTGGTTCTAAAGCCAAAGGATGAAAAGAGAAACAAGAAGGAAGAGTTACCTTTAGAAATGAAGGAGTTGTTAACACCATACCAAGCCATAGTTAGTGATGTTCAACAAGAAAACCTACCACTAGAGAGGTATATTATTCATCAGATTGACTTCATCCAAGGAGCCTCACTTGCAAACAAAGCTACTTATAAAATGACCCCAAAAAAATGCATAAATTGTTAGTCAAATTCAAGAGCTACTAGATCAAGGGTTGATTAGAAAGAATATAAGTCCATGTGTTGTTCTCATAGTCCTACCCCCAAAGAAGGGTGGTAATTGGAGGTTGTGTACATAATCTAGGGCCACAAATAGGATTACTATCCGGTATAGATTCCCAATACCTAGGATAGAAGATTTAATGGATTGTCTTGGTGGAGCTAAGTATTTCTCCAAAATAGATCTTAAGAGTCGTATCATGAGATAAGAATAAAAGGTTCAGATGAGTGGAATACTACTTTTAAGGCTATTGAGGGACTCTATGAGTGGCTCGTTATGCCTTTTGGGTTATCCAATGCCCCAAGCACATTTATGAGGTTAACGAATGATGTGTTAAAGGACTTCATTAGAAAATTGGTTGTGGTGTACATAAATGACATTTTAGTGTTCAGTAAAACACACGAGGATCATCTCAGACATCTACAAATGGTAATGTAAAGACCGCATGAGGAGAAATTAACAATCAACTTATAGAGGAGTAATTTCATGAGGCAAGAGTTATTATACTTGGGTTTTGTTATCTGAGAGGGTAACTTCAAGATGGATATCAACAAGGTGGAATCAATCTTGAATTTTCCTACACCTCAGTCAGCCACAGAAGTAAGAAGCTTCCATGGATTAGCAGGGTTCTACAGGAAGTTTATCTGATAGTTTAGTGAAATCAGTGCAGCTATTTTGGATACCATAAAAGGAGGTATGAAAGCCAAAATCCAATGGAATGAAAAGGTTGATAAGGGATTTGAGAATTTGAAGAGAATAATATAGAAACTCAACCTATACTGACACTTCCTAGTTTTGAAAAAAAAATTATTGTGGAATGTGATTGCAGTAATATTGCCATAGGTGCAGTTTTGCGTTAAGAGGGGAAACCAATAGATTTTCACACTGAAAAACTTAGTGATGCAAAGAAGAAGTACTCATCATATAATTTAGGATTATATGCATTGGTAAAAGTGTTAGTAATAATTGAGAGGGGGGTGAATCAATGGCCTCAAAAATTTATCCTTTAATCACTAACCACCAATCAAATACATCTTAGAATATTAAGTCCATACGAGATGCATGCCTTGAAATACTAATAATGATTTAACTATCTGTTGGTTTTTCTTGTCTGTCCTTATTCTCCTTGATTACCAATAAGAAGTAAAACTATTTACCGATACTCAATAAATATGCAGAGTATACCATTCAATCCAGAAATACATATGTGAAATGTAAAATAGTAAATTAATAAATCATACACACATAACACATGGATTTTAACATGGAAACCCTGTTAAGGGAAAAATCATTGGGACCGGTACCCCAAATTTTCACTCTTCTGAAGTGAGCCCTATTAGGATCCAACCTTGTTAAAGGTTACAAAAACACTATTAGGTGTGACCTTGTTAGAGGATTTTATACATAGAGGTTGTCACTTAGTATCGAGGGCATCTATTTGCTACCATCCTTGAATCAACCTCCTTCTTATACTGTCAATAGGCTTTAGGAAAATCTTGCTACCATCCTTGAATCAACCTTCTTCTTAGGCTATCAATAGGATTTATGCAATGTCAATGCTACTTTCATGAATCAGCCTTTTTGGCACTCCTTGGGATGTACCTCAATATATAGAAGACTGTTAAGTCCTGCTCTGTTACGAGACTTGATGCTTCAATGGTTAAACTGAAACACTATGACCTATTTCTAATGCAACTTGAATTGCAGATTTTTAGATCTATTTAAGTACATTACCTCTCTGATCAATGTATCAATTCAATTCTTTGTGCTCCACACTTTCTCCTATGTGATGATGTGCTTCACTGTATGTTGGTGTCTACAAAATTATTTAGCTCTCCTTCAGCTTGATTGATCAGGACTGTATGAAGTTCTTCCTCATCAGTTTCTCTTCAGCATCCTCTTTTTATTCACTCCCCTTCCCATGTATGTGATTGTGGAAATGAATTATGCTTGTCCCTTATATAGACATGATATTCCTTAATTATTGATTCTTGATTCTTGGCGTGAAAAACAATCCATCCAACTTGATTTAAAGCTTTAACTCCTAATTTATCTCGTAGTTATCTTCTTAAAAATAGTACAAATCTTCTTTAAATCAATTACTTAACTCTGGTCGAATAAAACAAATAAAACAACTAGTTAAGTCTATCCTTATGCTCTGCCAGCTAGATATTTTGTCATTTTCTAAACTCTCTATTCTGTCAGTCAACTTTGTAGTTAGTCATCGGTGATAACTGCCAGTTCCATCGGTGTGACTCAAGTTAGCTTTGGGATCTCCATCCGTCGGGAAACCTATAATTTTACTCATTGGGTATCACTATGATTTTTCTTCATCAGGCAACACTGTCTTCTACTTGTCGGGTATCACTGTGACTTTTTCTTTGCCTTTACCGATGGTGTGCACTCCATCGGTGTTTTCTGTCACTTAGTGAATACTTGACTTTTATGCATTGCTGAAAGCATAATCTCTATTCCTTTGATTCTCTTAATTCTTTAGCATTATGTACATGACCGTACAGATGATATCAAGTTGACATCAATGACAGTACAACCATTAACTGATTTAATGTCTTTCATCATCTTCAACTTAACATTATCAAACATTCAATCAGGTACATTTCATCAATCTCTCCCTTTGGAATTGATGGCAACATACTATATTATCACACTATACTATTTCTAATACAATATGAAATACAATTGTTGAGTTTCATCAAATTACCAAATAGTTTGTTTTGATAACCGATAAAAATGTCTGACCACCGACAAGCTCTATGATAGCTTAGATTTGATTCTTGAAGCTTTTTGTGTTTCTTGTACTGATGTGTTGTGTTCTTTTCTTGTGTAAATTTCTCTCTTTTGACTGTTCTTACTTCTTTGATGCCTTTGTCTCTTGTCAGCAACTTTCCCTTTGTATATGATTCCTTCATACAAATTCTCTCCCTATGGATATGATCTCTCCCTGTTTGGAGTAATCTGATAATGAATAATTTCTTGTGATAATATGGATACATTCTCTCCCTTTGACAACAATGCCAAACATTTATTTTACAAATATTTGACATTCATGTCAAACAATTATTTTCTTCTATCCATAATATATTCCTTGAATTTCGCTTATCCATCATCAATAGAACAATATGCTCTGGTGCTCAATTCTGATATATACCTTTCTGTATATAGATGTAGCTTTGAAGTTCATCTTTTTGCTTGCATCAACATGAATGATATTCTGATAATATATAGGTTGATGCAGCCTTCAATCCTTTACTAACTGGTAGACAAGGGTTTGACCCCTAGTCTCTTTCTCAAGTACTCAAATGTATCCTTGGGCAGTGGCTTGGTGAAGATATCAGCCAATTGTTCTTTAGATTGCACATACTCAAGTATCACCTCTTTTTCTTGAACTTGATCTCTTAAGTAATGATACTTGATTGCAATGTGTTTTGTCTTGGAATGTATGAATGGATTCTTGGAAATGTTTATTGTACTGGTGTTATCACAATAGATAATCACTAGTTCTGAGATCTTCATATGCATACCTTCCAGTAACTGTTTGATCCATGCAATATTTGAGAAATTTACAGTAGAAACAACATATTCTACTTCTGCAGTAGACTAAGAGATGCATCCTTGCTTCTTGCTAATCCATGTGACAAGTTTGTCACCCATAAAGAATGCTCCTCCAGTTGTGCTCTTCCAGTCATCAAGATTTCTAGCCCAATCAGCGTTGGTAAACACCTTAAGTTCAAATTTGCCTTCTCCTCTATACCATTAGCCAAATTCCTTAGTATTATTTAGATATCTTTATATTATTTTCATAGCAGTCATATGTGATTGTCTGGAGTTAGCAAAAAATCTAGCAACAATTCCTACTGCATGTGCAATATTTGGTGTAGTATGTACAACATACATGAACTTTCCTATCATTGATCTATACAAAGTCTGATTTACCTCTGTTGTCTTGTCTTCCTTTTTTAATTTGCATCCAGTAGCCATCAGTGTTCCAACTGGTTTGGAATCTTCCATCTTGAATATTATCAGGACCTCTTTGATGTATTTGGACTGTGTAATGAAAATACCTTCACTTTGTTGAATAATCTGTAGACGAAGAAAGAACTTGATCTCTCCAAACATAGACATCTCAAACTCTTTTCTCATCTCATTAGAAAATGACTTACATAGTATATCATTGCCTCCAAATATGATGTCATCAACAAATATTTCAGAAATCAAAGTGTTAGCATCAGTATCTTTCTTCAAATAAAGATTATTGTTTTCACTAGTCCTTATGAATCCAATACTTATTAGATATGAATGAAGTCATTCATACCAGGCTCTGGGAGCTTGTTTTAATCCATACAAGGCTTTGTGAAGTCTACATACCATGTTCCTCTTGTCTGGATCTACAAACCCTTCTGGTTGCTCAATGTATACCTCTTCTTCAAGTATTCCATTTACGAAAGCTGACTTGACATCCATTTGATATACTTTGAATCCTTTGTATGCAGCATAAGCAAGTAGTATTCTTACTCCTTTTAGCCTAGTAATGGGTGCAAAGGTTTCTCCATAGTCTATACATTTCTCTTGTGTATACCCCTTGCATACTAGTCTTTCTTTGTTCCTTGTGACTTCTCCATTCTCGTTCAGCTTGTTCCTGAATATCCATTTATTACCGATGACATTCTTGTCATCTAGTCTTGGCACAAGTGAACATGTTTTGTTCTTCTCAATCTGCTCAATCTCATCATTCATAACACTTATCCATTCTTCATTATCTAGTGCAGCATTGACAGATTTTGGTTCAAACTCACAAATTAAGAAATTTGAGTTTAAAGACTTACTTATTGTTCTTATACTATCTTTCTTATCTCCTATGATTTGGTCCTTTGGATGGTTCTTTCTTACATATCTTGCAAGTACAAGTACAACTCTTTGTGTATTAGCTTGATCTTCATTACCTTGCACATTATCTTGATCATTATCCAGACCATTGGTAACAACATTCTGACCATCGGTTACAACATTCTGTTGTTCTGGAATTAAGAATGGTTTCTCAAGTAAAGTTATAGGTTCTTCACAATATACAAACTTGTTGTAGTCTTCTGGATATTTTGTGCTTTCCAACTCATTATTTTCTACAAATTCATCAATCTTCACATTTGCACTTTCAACTATTTTGTTAGAAGCCTTGATTAGACATTTAAAATCTTTTCTCTTGGTAGAATACCTGAGAAAAATACCTTCATCACTTTTGGCATCAAGCTTTCCATTTCTATCATCCTTTAAGACATAACATTGACTACCAAATATTTTGAAGTAGCCTACATTGGGTGTTTTACCATACCATAGCTCATAAGGTGTCTTCTTTGTATCCTTCTTTAGTTGTACTCTATTAATAGTATAAACAGTAGTGCTGACAGCTTCCCTCCAGAAGATTTGGGTGATGTCCTTTTCTATCATCAATGTTCTTGCACAATCAACTATTGATCTATTCCTTCTCTTAGCAATCCCATTTTGTTGTGGTGTTCTTGGTGCAGAAAGCTATCTTTTTATACCATGCTCATTACAAAAATTAGTGAATTCATCTGATATAAATTCTCCTCCTCTATCTAATCTTAAACATTTCAGATCCTTACCACTTTGTTTTTCTACCATAGCCTTATACCATTTAAACATCTTGAATGCTTCAGATTTTTCTTTTAGAAACATGATTGTCATCATTCTAGAGTAATCATCAACAAAGAGAATAAAATATCTATCTCCATAATAACTCTTTGTCCTCATAGGTCCACATAAATCAGTATGGACTAATTCTAGAATATCATCAGATGTATGGGTTTTACTTTTGAAACTATACTTTTTCATTTTACCTTTTTGACAATTTTTACACATGATGTTGTCTGGCTTTGTAATTGTTGGTAAGCCTCTTACACTTCTTCTTCGGCTTATTTTCATCATGTTGTCAAAATTCACATGACAAAATATTTTGTGCCACAACCATATGTCTTCGTTTCTAGTCATTAAGCAAGTGGTGTTAGTATCATTCAGATAGAATAAGTTACCTTTAGTTTGTTCACCGATACCAATCAGTTTTCCTAATTCATTGAAGATCTTTGCCTTCTTGTTTTCAAATGCTACTCAGTGACCTAAATTATTCAGCTGAGAAACACTCAACATATTATAATTCAATCCTTTTACCCAATAAGCATTTTCATATTTAATTAGGTTATTTAGCATTATTGTTCCTTTACCTTCAACAAGACAAGCTGTATTATTTCCCATTTTTACTGTACCACCATTATAATATTCAAAAGTGTTAAACTTTTCTTTGTCACCGGTCATATGGTGAGTGCATCCACTATCTATAATCCAGATATATTTCTTACTAACCTTAGATATGAGTGCAGTTTCTTCATACCTTTCATCTTCATCTGAATCATCCTTCACAAATACAAATACCATCTCGATGTCATCATCAGGTTCAGTGTCAGTATCTTCAACTTTTCAAGAAGCTAGGTAGCTAGCCTTCTTGCCTTTATCCTTGTAGTCTCGTGTATCATTTCTTTCTGATTGTCGGTAACCTCTGTAATCTTTTTTATCATCTCTATCAGATTTCTTCTCAAAAGATCTGTCATATTTTCTTATGTTACGACATCTTGCAGCAAAGTTTCCATTCTCCTTACAATTAAAGCATACAAGTGGTAGCTTGCCTTTGTATTTACATTTGCCTCTTTGTATTCTTCTAGCCATAAGTGCTTCTATTTCTTCTAGCTCTTCTTCTTCACTTTCACTTTCACTGTCCCTTCTAGATGAGTATGTATGATTGGATTTGCTTATTTTCATAGAAGACTTAAATGCAGATTCTAACCTTGGTAAGACACTATTATCAAAGTTATTCATCTCTAATGAAATAAGTCTACCAATTAAACTATTAAAAGTAATTGTATTGTTTGCAACTGCTCTCATTTCTTTAATAGCTGAATTTCTAATAGCATATATATAGGCAATAAGGTTCTTACGATTTTACTTACCACTATTTCCTCTTCAAGTGTACCTCCAACACCTCATATAGCATTGACTACTTATTTTATTCTTGTGTTGTACTGTGTGATGTTTTCTCGTTCTTTCATTCTGAGATCGTCAAACTTTCCTCTAAGGCTTTCTGCCTTGCATTTGTATCACCTCCATGTACAAGCTTTAGTTTGTTCCACATTAGCTTTGCAGTTTTGTAGTCCTTGACATCTTCAAATTCAGCATCAGAGAGTGAGGAAAAAAGCTCTATAACCATGCAATTATGCTCATGCTTCTCTCTCAATTGATCTACTATCAATACTCCTATAGGCAACACATATTTAGTATCTAAGTATTGAGTAACATCATTACCAATACCTGATAAGTGGATTCTTATCCTGCTTTGCCATGAAGCAAAGTTGTCTTTCTTCAACTTGGGCACATCTCATTTGTTCATCTTTTGATCTTTACTTAGGTCTTAAAACCTTCCTTCTAAGAACACAAGCTCTGATACCAATTGTTAGTAATAACCAAGAGGGGGGGTGAATCAGATGCCTCAAAAATTTATCCTTTAATCACTAACCACCAATCAAATACATCTCAGAATATTAAGTCCCTACAAGATGCATGCCTTAAAATACTAATAATGATTTAACTGTCTACCAGTTTTCCTTGTCTGTCCTTATTCTCCTTGATTATCGATAAGCAGTAAAACTATTTACCGATAGTCAATAAATATGCAGAGTATACCAATCAATCCAAAAATACATATGTGAAATGTAAAATAGTAAAGTAATAAACCATACACACATAACACATGGATTTTAACATGGAAACCCTGTTAAGGGAAAAACCACTAGGACTGGTACCCCAAATTTTCACTCTTCTAAAGTGAACCCTATTAGGAGCCAGCCCTGTTAAAGGTTACAAACACACTGTTAGGTGTGACCTTTTTAGAGGATTTTATACATAGAGGTTGTCACCTAGTACCAGGTATCAATTTGCTACCATCTTTGAATCAGCCTCCTTCTTAGACTGTCAATAGGCTTTAGAAAAATCTTGCTACCATCCTTGAATCAACCTTCTTCTTAGGCTGTCAATAGGATTTATGCAATTTCAATGCTAATTTCATGAATCAACCTTTTTTACACTCCTTGGGATGTACCTCAATATATAGAAGACTGTTAAGTTCTACTCTGTTAAGAGACTTGATGCTTCAATGGTTAAACTGAAACACTATGACCTATTTCTAATACAACTTGAATTGCAGATTTTTAGATCTATTTAAGTACATTACCTCTCTGGTCAATGTATCAATTCAATTCTTTGTGATCCACACTTTCTACTCTGTGATGCTGTGCTTCACTGTTTGTCGGTGTCTGCAGAATTCTTTATCTCTCCTTCAGCTTGATTGATCAGGACTGTATGAATTTCTTCTTCATCAATTTATCTTCAACATCCTCTTTTTACCCACTCCCCTTCCCATGTATGTGATTGCGGAAATGAATTATGATTGTCTCTTTTATAGACATGATATTCCTTAATTCTTGATTATTGATTCTTGGCATGAAAAACAATCTAGCCAATTTTATTTAAAGCTTTAACTCCTGATTTATCTCATAGTTATCTTCTTGCCAACTGTACAAATCTTCTTTAAATCAATTACTTAACTCTTGTCGATTAAAACAAATAAAACAACTAGTTAAGTCTATCCTTAAGCTCTGCCAGCTAGATATTTTGTCATTTTCTGAACTCTTTTTTCTGTTGGTCAACTCTACAGTTAGTCATCGATGATAACTGCTAGTTCCATCGGTGTGACTCCAGTCAGCTTTGGGATCTTCGTCCATCGGGCAACCTATGATTTTACTCATTGGGTATCACTATGATTTTGCTTCGTTGGGAAACACTGTCTTCTACTCGTCGGGTATCACTATGACTTTTTCTTTTCCTTTACCGATGGTGTGCACTCCATCGGTGTTATCTATCAGTTATTGAATACTTGACTTTTATGCATTGCTGAAAGCATAATCTCTATTCCATTGATTCTCTAAAGTCTTTGGCATTATGTACATGATCGTACAGGTGATATCAAGTTGACATCAATGATAATACAAACCATTAACTGATTTAATGTCTTGTATCATCTTCAACTTAACATTATAAAACATTCAATCAGTTACATGTCATAAAAAAGAACTAAATAATTTGAGACATTATCTCCTTCCTAAGGAATTTGTAGTCTTTACCGATAATCATAGGATAAACTAAGCCATAAGCATATGAAGTGGGTGGAGTATATCCAAGCCTATACCTTCACAATCAAGAATAAGAAAGGAGTCCATAATAAAGTGGAAGATGAATTTAGTAGGAGATTGCTCATAGTGAAAGGAATTCAGTTAGGAAGCATTGGCATAGACCGCTTCAAGGATTTGTATCCAGTAGATGAAGACTTTTAAGTAGCCAATAAGGTATGTCAGGATTTTCAAAACTAGTTTCATAATGAGTATTCTGATTTCACTATGCAAGAAGGTCTTCTGTTTAAGGGAGGAAAAATCTGTGTACCAAAATTTTCAATGAGGGAGAATTTAGTACAAGAGAAACATAATGGTTCATTAAGTGGACACTTTGGGGTGCATAAAACTCTATAGTTAATATAGAGGTACTATTATTTGTCAAAAATGAATAGGGATGTCCAGAAGTATGTAGAGACTTGTATAGTCTATAAAAATGCCAAGGGGACTTCCTCCAATGCATGATTATATCAACCACTTCCAATCCAAAATAGACCTTAGGAGTGCCTCAGTACGGATTTTGTGGTTGGACTTCCAAAGACCAAGCTGGGAATGGATAGTATTTTTGTGATTGTGGAGAAATTTATCAAGATAGCTCACTTTGTGTCATGAATATCAACTCGTGATGCATTCTATATAGCACGTCTCTTCTCTAGAGAAGTAGTAATGATACATGGATTACCCTTTAGTATTGTATCAGACAAGGACTCTAACTTTATGAGTTATTTTTGGAAAACCTTATGTCAAAATATTGGCACAAATATTTCCTTTAGATCAACATATCATCCACAGACCAATTGTCAGATTGAACTGGTGAACAAAAGAATAGGAAATATTTTGAGATGCCTCACCAAAGAATATGGACAATCATGGGATTAATTACTTACTCAGGCAGAATTTTCCTATAATGATACAATCAATAGATCCACTAGAAAGAGCCCTTTTAAAAAAGTGTATGGGATTCATCCCAAAGGTATATGTGAACTCAAGGATCTTGGAAGAAATACAGTGAAGAGTTGTTATGCTGAATATTTTTCTCAATCCATGAAATAAGTCCATGATACTATGAAGAATACATTAGTGGAGAATGCAACTCACACCAAGCAAATGGTGGATGAAAAGAAAAGAGATGTTCATTTCTAAGTTGGGGATTTGGTCAGGGTGCACCTAAACAAAGAAAGACATAAAAAGGTATCCTGAGTAAGCTTCATCTGAGGAAGATAGGCCCTTGTACAATTATGGCAAAGTATGGGTCTAATGATTACAAATTTGACCTTCCTACTGATATAGGTTTATGTCAAATTTTTAATGTGGAAGATCTTGTTTCCTATAAGGGACCAATTTTAGAAGGATGTCATGAGCTATTAGTAGATACCAATGATCTCAAAGCATTGAAACTTCCAATTACTCCAAAGCTAAAGGAAATGAAGATTCTAAATTCAAGAATTGCTAAGCAGAATAGAACTTAAACCTACATGGAACTGTTAATGGGACCTTGTGACGGCCTCTCTAACAGGGGAGATGAGTTGTCATTGAATACTGGAGTATCGACCAACTTCACCTGTAGGGGATTACCAGAGAGCGGACTCTCCTAGCCTTCAAGCATTTGGTTATTAGGTCACGATGGTGTAGACTTAGCTTAGTTGGACAAGTGAATATTTGTTTTGAGGGGATAACCAGTTTTGACTCGTTGACCTCTAAAATGTCAAGAATAATGGGTTTCCTGCAAGCATAATTTATATCTGACAAAGAAAATAACAAAAGATAGGACATCATTATTATAAATATGTAACTATATCTATGATATATGTTCTCTTAGCATCAACAAAGTTCCACATGAAAATAAATAATTGATACTAAACATACATATAACCTTCAATCACACATATATCACTAGCAAGGTAAAGTATTTCATTAAATCATTACAAAAATTGAACAAAGGACATAAGGAAGCATACAACATGAGAACTATTTCACTAACTCTGGAATCAGAAACAACATAGAGCATAGTGCTAAATGGTGTTCCTCACTCCTTCATTAACTTAAAATCCATCATCACTACTATTTACACTAGTGAGCATTATTCTACTCTGAACTTTAAAAGAAAAGAATGCTAATAATAATGAGAACTTGTATTGCTAGTGGATAGCTAAATCATCAATTTTCTAGCCCTTGGAATAGCATCAGAATTCATATTTATAGAAAACTCTAACTACCTAAGGGACTATCCATACACTTTTTATTTACATTATATTACAATATTTACAACTGATACTACCTACGCTGTTAGAATTTTCCTTATATAATACAATCATTTGAGAAGAAAAGAGATGAAAGAAAGAAAGAAAGAAGCTATGGGAAAATGGCCATTGGAAAAAGAATCCTTGTACTTGGAGATGTAATGGAGCTTCCCTATGTGACCTGGGCCATACACCCTCATTAATTCTCTTCTAAACTTTGGTGATTGGGCGGGCTCTTGTACGCTAGATATTAAATGCTAGAATGGTGCCTCGAGGCCCGGGAGGCATTTTTGGTGAATCTTTGGACCAATAGTGACTCGTCATGCCAAGAGGGGTAGTCATGGACCTAACATCATACTGACGATAGTCATCAGTCATCTTGAACAAGCCGTCATCACTTATCATTATATAGAATATAAAATTGGGAACCTGGGATCTAGGATCCAGGAGCTTACACTCAAAGAATAAAGAATTCTCATGTACTTTATCACTGATGAATATCTAGAGTCTAGGAAATATTAATGGAATTCTTCAGGCAGTCTCAATGATTGATTAATATTTTAAGGTTCACATCGGCATCCCCAACCTTATCTTTTAATCTTGCAGCCATCTTGGCCGCATCATGGGACTTGAGAAACATATGGAGAGTTTCACCATTGTAGTGCTATTAATATATCCCATAGACCAGAATTGAACCTCAGTCACTTCATCAAACATTCCAATTATAGAATCAATGGGATTATAGTCTCGGGGATGAGAGGATAAGCCAATGAAATCTCATGGATGATGTCAGTATATCTTTGCAGTCTATCTCTTTTCTTTCATCAACATGAATGATCTTCTGATTTTTGTATAGGCTAATGTGATTCCCCTTGTCATCTTACTGATCGATAGACAAGGGTTGGACCCCTAGTCTCTATCTCAGGTACTCAAATATATCTTCTGGTAATGAATTTGTAAATATATCAGCTAATTGTTCTTTTGATTGAACATATTCCAGTAGCACTTCTTTTTCTTGCACTTGTTCTCTTATGTAATTATACTTGATTTCTATATGCTTAGTCTTAGCATGCATGACTGGATTATTTTATATGTTTATTGCACTGGTATTGTCACAATAGATAATTACTGGTTCAAGAATCTTCATATTCATACCTTCCAATAATTGTTTGATCCATACAATATTTAAGCAGTTTGCAGCAGTAGCCACATATTATATTTCTCCAGTAGACTGTGAGATGCGTCCTTGTGTCTTGTTGACCCATGTGACAAGTCTGTCACCCATGAAGAATGCTCCTCTAGTTGTGCTCTTTCGTTCATCTATGTTTCCATCCCAATCAACATCTATATAGACTTGTAGCTCAAATTTGTCTTCTCTTTTATACCATAAGCCATAGTCCTCAGTATTTTTTAGATATCTCATAATTCTCTTGATAGTAGTCGTATGTGATTCTTTGGGATTAGCAGAGAATCTTGTAACTATTCCAACTACATGTTCTATATTTGGTCCAGTATGAACAAGATACATTAGTTTGTCAATCATTGATCTATACAAGGTCTGATTTACCTCATTTGGTTTATCTTCTTTTGTCAGCTTACATCTGGTTTCCATAGGTGTTCCAACAGGCTTGGAATCTTCCATCTTGAATATCCTCAGCACTTCCTTGATGTATTTGGACTGAGTGATATATATGCCTTCATCTTGTTGAAGAATCTATAGACCAAGAAAGATTTTAATCTCCCCAAACATAGAAATTTCAAACTCTTTGCTAATTTCATTAGAAAAGGATTTACATAACATTTCATTACCCTAAAATATTATATCATCAACAAATACTTCAGCAATCAGAATATTACCATCGGTATCTTCTTTTAAGTACAAATTGCTATTTTCACTTGTTCTTATAAATTCAATGCCAATGAGATAGGAGTGGAATCTCTCATACCAAGCTCTAGGTTCTTCTTTCCATCCATACAAGGATTTATGTAGTCTGCATACCATGTTTCTTTTTCCTGGATCAACAAAACCTTATGGTTGTTCAATGTATACCTCTTCTTCCAGTATTCCATTTAGGAATGCAGATTTGACATCCATCTGGTATACCTTGAATCCTTTGAATGCAACATAAGAAAGTAATATTCTTACTCCTTCTAGTCTAGCAACAGGTGCAAAGGTTTCACCATAATCAATACCTTCTTCTTGTACATACCCCTTGCATACTAATCTTGCTTTGTTTCTTGTGACTTCTCTATTCTCATTCAACTTCTTTCTAAATACCGATTTGGTACCGATGACATTCTTGTCATCTGGTCTCTTTACTAGTGTCCATGTATTGTTCTTCTCAATATTTTCTATCTCTTCATTCATAGCACTTACCCATTCTTCATTTTAAAGAGCAGTATTAACAGATTTAAGCTCAAAATCACAAAGTAAACATCTAGTGTTTAGTGACTTACTTCTTGTTCTCATTCTAGCCTTCTTGTCTCCTATGATATGATTTTCTGGATGATGTCTTCTAACATACTTGGAAAATTTTGGTTTAGCTCTTTTTCCATCATTATGATCATTATCTTGACCTTCATTCTGATCTCCATCTCTTGGAACATTATTTTGAGTATTTTCCTAATTTTTGGTAATTGTAGCCTAATGCTCGGGTGCAATGTTCTATTTCTCATGAGCAATAGACTATTGCCCACATAGAGTGTCAGGTTATTCAGTGTAAACAAACCTGTTTTATTCTTTTGGTTCTTTTCTTCTTTCCTTATCATTATTCTCTGCAAATTCATCTATTCTTACATTTTCACTTTCAATGATCTTGCTAGAGGACTTGTTAAGACATTTATAAGCCTTTCTTTTGGTGGAATACCCTAGAAATATACCTTCTTCACTTTTGGAGTCAAGATTTCCATTTCTATCATCTTTCAAAATATAACATTGACTACCAAAGATTCTAAAGTAACTTACATTGGGTGTGTAACAATACCAAAGCTCACAGGGTGTCTTCTTTGTGTCCTTCAATCAAGTACTTTGTTCAATGTGTAGACATCCCTACTTACATCTTCCCTCTACAAAGTTTGAGTGATTCTTTTCTCAATCATTAGTGTTCTTTCACAATCAAAAATTGATTTGTTTCTTCTTTCAGCAATTCCACTTTGCCGTGGTGTTCTTTGTGCAGAAATATGTCTTTTAATTCCATGCTCATTACATAAATTACTGAATTCATCTGAAATAAATTCTCCTCCTCTATCTGATCTTAAGAATTTCAATTCCTTACCACTTTGTTTTTCTACCATAGCCTTATACCATTTAAACATCTTGAATGCTTTTGATTTATCTTTTAGGAACATATATGTCATCAATCTAGAATAATCATCTACAAAGAGAATGAAATACCTATCACCATAGTAACTCTTTGTCCTCATAGGTCCACATAAATCACTATGGACTAATTCTAGAATAGTATTAGATGTATGGGCTTTTCTCTTGAAACTAGACTTTGTCATCTTAGTTTCTTTTACAATTCTTGCACATGATATGCTCAAGTTTTGGCATGCTCGGTAAGCCTCTTACTCTTCTTTTATTTCTTATCTTTATCATGTTGTCAAAACTCACATGGAATAGTCTTTTATGCCACAACCATATATCCTCATTTCTAGGCATTAAAGAAGTGGTGTTAATATCATCAAGATAGAAAAGGTTACATTTTGTCTATTCACCGATTCCTCTAAAAAATTTTGATTCATTGAAGATCTTTTCCTTTTTATTCTCAAATGCTACTCGGTGAATTGTATTATTCAGTTGTGAAACACTTAACAGATTCTAGTTATGTCCTTTTACCCTGTAAGCATTTTCACATTTGATCAGGTTATTCAACATTATGGTTCCTTTACCTTCAATTGGGCAAGGTGTGGCATTACCCATTCTTACTAATCCACCATTATATTTTTTAAAAGTTTCAAACTTTTGTTTATCACCGGTCATGTGGTGAGTGCAACCACTATCTATAATCTAGACATCAGTCTTACTAACCTTAGTTATGAGTGCAGTCTCTACATACCTTTCTTCATCTTCTTCGTCTGAATCATCCTTCATAGCTAGAAATACCATCTCAATATCTTCATCAGATTTGGTGTCAGTGGCTTGAGCTTTGTTCTCAACTAGGTAAAAATATTTCTTCCCTTTGTCCTTGTAGTCTCAAGTATCTCTTATATGAGATTATAATTTTCTTCTATAATGTCTGTTATCACCCCGGTCAAACTTCTTTTATTATGATCTATCATTACTTCTATCATATTTTCTTATGTTAGGACATCTTGCAGCAAAGTATCTAACCTCTTTACAATTAAAACATACAAGAGGTAATTTACCTTTGTATCTACCTTTGCCTCTCTGCAATCTTCTTGCCATTAGTGCTTCAATGTCATCCATTCCTTGGTCATCAATATCACTTTCACTATCATTTCTAATAGTGTGTCTATTACTTGACTTACTTATTTTCAAAGAAGATTTGAATGTAGACTCTATATATGGTAAGACACTATTATCAAAGTTATTCACCTTGAATGAAATCAGTCTACCAATCAGACTATCTAGAGTAACATATTGTTTGCAACTGCTCTCATTTCTTGTATAGTAGATACTCTAATAACATATACAGGTAGTAAGGTTCTTAGGATATTACTTACCACTATCTCTTCATCAAGTACACCTCCAACTCCTTGGATAGCATTAACTACCTCTTTTATTCTACAGCTATATTGAGTGATATTTTCTACTTCTTTCATCCTTAGGTCATCAAACCTCCCTCTTAGGATTTCTTCCTTGGCTCTTAGTACATTAGCATCTCCTCCATGTACCAACTTAAATTTTTCCGACATTTTCTTTGTAGAGGTGCAGGTTTTGACATGTTCAAACTTAACATCGGAGAGTGGGTAAGAAATCTCTATCATCATGCAATTATGCTCATGCTTTTCTCTCAATTTCTCAAGTGTGTGAGGTCCTATAGGAAACACATATTCAGTATCAAGGTGTTGAGTAAAATGATTACCAATACTTGATAGGTGGATTCTTATTCTACTTTGCCATGATGAAATGTTGTCTTTATTCAACTTGGGCACATCTTATTTTTTCATCTTGTGATCTTTTTCTTGATCTTTTAAACTCTCTTTCTAAGCACACAAGCTCTTATACCAATTGTTAGAATAACGAGGGGGGGTGGATCAGTGGCCTTAAAAATATTCCAATAAATCAACCCAAAACTTAGTACTATAATGTTAAGACTCAATTTATCTTCATTCCTACAAGATGAATGCCTTCAAACAATATTAACAAATAACTACCACTCAGAGTTCACTATTAAACCTTATTCTTATTGGTCAACGATTAGCAGTCTTTCATTTACCAGAAAAAGCAAATTTCATAGTTTATACTAATCGATCAAGAATTAGTTATGTGTAATGCAAAACACTAAATTAGTGACTCATAAACACATTAACACATGTATTTTTAACATGGAAACCTTGTTAAGGGAAAAACTACTTGGGACCAGTAACCCAAAATTTTCACTCTTCTGAAGTGAGCTCGGTGAAGAGCCAACCCTGTTAAAGGTTACAAACACACTGTTAGGTGTGACCTTGTTAGAGGATTTAAATATAATAGTTTGTCACTTGATATTGGGCATCTCTATGCTACCTTCTATGACCAAACCCTAGTTTGTCAAATGGTATCTGGAATCTCATGCTATCTTCATGATCAAACTTTTTGATACTCCTTGGGATGTATCTCAATATAGAAAGGATTGTTAAGTCCTTCTCAATTAAGAGACTATCTGATCCAATGGTTAAACTGAAATAGTAAATGGTTTGTTCACATATACAACTATAGATTTGCAGATTTTTAGATCTATTGTAAGCTCATTATACCTTTCTGATAAATGTATCTTTTCAATACCTTTGCTCCACTTATTTCTTCTCGGTGATGCTATGCTTCTCTTTTGCTCGATGTCTGCAGAATTATTTAGCTCTTTCCTCAGCTTGATTGATCAGGATTTTATGATTTTTTTTCATCAATTTCTCTCTAGCATCCTCTTTCTCGGTGATTCCACAATAGTGTGTCCCAAGTTTCAGGACGAAGGATTTCAAACTTCCAAAAAAAATTTCATTTTTTGTGGCTTCAAGTGAAGTAACATCTTTGTGTGGAGTGATTAAGAGGCTTTGCGCAAAGTACCTTGCTAGGGGTACTTCACGCGAAGTAAAGGCTTTGAGAGAAGTACCCATGTAGGGTACTTCACACGAAGCACCCCTTCGTGTCAAGCCACTTTTCACCAGAATTTGTATAAAATTCCGGCAACCCATTTCATTTTCATTATTTACTGTCAGAGATTTTGTGGACTCAGGGCTTAGAGGGAACTAGTGATTACCAGTGTGATGTCAACATCTCCTGAGCTTCTTTGACCTCTTGTGATTGTTAGTAGTATCAGGTACACACATTTTTCTCATTTTTTATTGTAAATTATGTGTTTCATATTTTTTTAAGTTAATTATTTGTTTTTTTTTTTTGGATGAATAGTCCTTTTCTATTAATAAAATATTAAAGATACATATTCACAAAAAAGGGGCCGGGGGATACAGAAATCACCCCGCAGAGTTCACTCGGCATAAGCCGGAAGCATAAAACTATTCATAAAAAAAAACATAATGCCATTTAGGCAGCAAGAGCAGTTCCAAAAGGTGGCGGATCTTTATCATCCGGTCCCCACTGCTTAGTGGGATTGACAGTAGGGTCGGGAAATGACCAACCATCCTTATCAACAACTTCTTTTTCTTTTTCTTTGTAATCCGCCCTAGGCGGGGAAATAGAAAGCGCCAGGCAGGGAAACTTGGAAGTGGCAGGAGGCCAATCCCAGCCACAGCGAGCACCAGGGACGTCAGGAGGGGCAGACTGCGCCGGGGCTGACCCCCATCCAGAGGTCCGCGGAGGTAGAGAAGCTGAGCGGCGCCGCCAACCATCCCCACCACCTCTCGGAGAGTGATGGCGAGGAGCTTGGGACCATAGTGTATGTGAGCGGCACGCAGACGAGCTACGCCCATGATGATGGCCTCTGGGAGGCGTACCCTCAGCAGAAAGAGCATCCGGAGGAACCTAGGCAACCGTACCGGGAGCGTTGCCCCAGTGATTCAGTAGCTCCTGTAGGTGAGCAACCTCCAGAGCCACTTTGTTGGCTTGTACTTGAATCTGCATAATCACATTATTGCATATAGTAGCTTTGTTATACATAGCAACA